>ML420282.1:0-252410 GCA_005239525.1 Nicotiana knightiana
GAGTTTTTAGTCATGTCATTTGGGTTGACAAATGCCCCAGCAGCTTTCATGGACTTGATGAACTGACTGTTCAAGCCTTATTTGGACTCGTTCGTGATAGTCTTCATTGATGATATATTGATATACTCCTGTAGTCAGGAGGAGCACGAGCAGCATCTCATAGTGGTTCCTCAGACTCTGAAGGATAGTCAGTTTTATGCAAAGTTTCCGAAGTGTGAGTTCTGGTTGAGTTCAGCTGCATTCCTGGGTCATGTCGTATCAGCAGAGGGTATTGAGGTTGACTCGAAGAAGATTGAGGCAGTCAAGAACTGGCCTACACCCGCATCAGCTACAGAGATTCAGAGTTTCTTGGGATTGGCAGGCTATTATCGTCGGTTCATGGAGGGGTTCTCATCTATTGCAGCCCTGATGACCAGGTTGACCCAGAAAGGTGCCCATTTCGGATGGTCGGACGAGTGTGAGGAAAGCTTTCAGAGGCTCAAGACAGCTCTGACTACGGCACCGGTATTGGTTTTGCCCACAGGTTCAGGGCCTTATACAGTCTATTGCGATGCTTCCCGTATCGGGCTTAGTGTAGTGTTGATGCATGATGGCAAGGTCATTGCTTATGCTTCGAGGTAGTTAAATATTCATGAGAAGAACTATCCAGTGCATGATTTGGAGTTGGCAACCATTGTCCACGCATTGAAGATTTGGAGGCACTATCTGTATGGCGTGGCGTGTGAGGTGTACAGGGATCATAAGAGTCTTCAGTACTTATTCAAGCAAAAGGAGTTGAATTTGAGGCAGAGAAGGTGGTTGGAGTTGTTAAAATATTGTGATATTACAATCTTATATCACCCGTGGAAGGCCAATGTGGTGGCTGATGCTTTGAGTAGGAAGTCAACTAGCATGGGCAGTCTTGCTTTTATTCCGGTCAGTCAGAGGCCTCTTGCCTTGGATGTTCAGGCTTTGGCCAATTGGTTTGTGAGGTTGGATATTCTGAGCCTAGTAGAGTTTTGGCTTGTACGGTCACTCGTTCTTCATTATTGGAGCGTATCCCTGATCGGCAGTTTGATGATCCCCATTTGTATTTCCTTAGAGACACGGTGCAGCGCGAAGGTGCCAAGCAGGTGACCTTAGATGATGATGGTGTTTTGAGATTGCAGGGGCAAGTTTGTGTGCCCAATATTGATGGGATTCGAGAGTTGATTTTAGAGGAGGCCCATAGTTCCCGGTACTCTATTCATCGGGGCGCCGCGAAGATGTATCATAATTTGCGGCAGCATTATTGGTGGCGCATAATGAAGAAGGATATTGTAGCATATGTAGCGTGGTGTTTGAATTGTCAACAAGTTAAGTATGAGCATCAGAGGCCTGGTGGTTTATTTCAGAGGATTGAGCTTCTCGAGTGGAAGTGGGAGAGGATCACTATGGACTTCCTTACTGGACTTCCATTGACCCGGAAGAAGTTCGATGCAGTTTGGGTCATTGTTGATAGGCTGACCAAGTCAGCGCATTTCATTCCTGTGGCAGTCTCCTATTCATCCGAGAGGTTAGCTGAGATCTATATCCGGGAGATTGTTCGCCTTCATGGTGTGCCGGTATCTATCATTTCGGACCGGGGCGCGCAGCTTACCTCGCGTTTCTGGAGAGCATTTCAGCGAGAGTTAGGCACCCAGGTGGAGTTGAGCACAGCATTCCATCCCCAGACGGATGGGCAGTCCGAGCAGACTATTCAGATACTGGAGGATATGCTCCGAGCTTGTGTTATTGACTTTGGAGGATCATGGGATCAGTTCTTGCCTTTAGCAGAGTTTGCCTACAACAACAGCTACCAGTCGAGTATCCAGATGGCTCCTTAAGAGGCTTTATATGGTATGCGGTATTGATCTCCGGTTGGATGGTTTGAGCCGGGAGAGGCTCGGTTGTTGGGTACAGATTTGGTTCAGGAGGCCTTGGACAAGGTCAGGATCATTCAGGATAGGCTTCGTACAGCTCAGTCCAGGCAAAAGAGTTNAATGAAGGGCGTGATGAGATGTGGGAAAAAGGGCAAGCTTAGCCCTAGGTTCACTGGTCCGTTTGAGATTCTGGATCGAGTGGGAGAGGTGGCTTATAGACTTGCATTGCCACCTAGCTTATCAGTCGTACACACAGTTTTTCATGTGTCCATGCTTCGGAGGTATCACGGCGATCCAGCCCACGTGTTAGATTTCAGCACTGTCCAGTTGGACAAGGATTTATCTTATGAGGAGGAGCCGGTAGCTATTCTAGACTGGCAGATTCGTCAGTTACCCTCATTTATTTTCCGACTCAGGTACTTCCTTCTTCTGTCCGTTCGAGGATGAACGGTTGTTTTAGAGGTGGAGAATGTGACGACCCAAAGGGTCATCACCCATTTTATTACCCCATTCCGTACTCTCGAGGCCTTTAAAACCTCATTTTTAGTTGCCTCATTTTGTGTGCGCAAACCGGGCACATAGCCGGACAGCTTAAATATGAAATTCTGTGAAAAATGCTAAGATTTGATATTTAAAATGAATAAATTTGACTTCGGTCAACATTTTGGGTAAACGGACCCGGAACCGTGATTTTTCGATTCCGGAGGGTCCGTAGGAAAATATGGGACTTGTGCATATGCCCGGAATCAAATTCGGAGGTCCCAAGCCCGAGGAATGACTTTTTGAGTAAAAATTGTGTTCTGAAAATATTTAATGAAAATGAAAATTAAATCTAATTATAAAGTGATGGTATCGGGCCCGTATTTTTGTTCTGGCGCCCGGTACAGGTCTTATATATGGTTTAGGCACTTTCTGTAAAGTTTAGTTGAAAACGGATTTCGTTTGACGTGTTTCGGACAAAAAATGGAAAATTTGATGTTTTATGAAATTTGATAAAAATTCATGGATTTTGAGGTTTAATTCGATGTATATAATGTTATTTTGGCGATTTGATCGCACGGATAAGTTCATAGGATGTTTTTGAGGTAGTGTGTGTATTTGGTTTGGAGCCCGAGGGCTCGGGTGAGTTTTGGATAGGCCACGGACTTCATTTTTGGACTTGGAAACTGCTGGTGTGACTGATCTGCAGGCTTCGCATTTGCGAAGCCAGCATCACAAATGCGAGCTACTCATCGCATATGCGAAGGTTGTTCTGGGCAGGTCTGATCGCAAATGCGACCAAGAGCATCACAAATGCGAATATTAATCTGGGCAGGCCTAATCGCAAATGCGACCAAGAGGTTCGCAAATGCGAAGGTTAACCTGGGCAGGCCTGATCGCAAATGCGACCAAGAAATTCGCAAATGCGAAGGCTGGGAATGTCTGAAGGGTTCGCAATTGCGAACCCCTGTTCGCAATTCCCATGCCAACCAGTAGCCTGCACTGTACAAAATCGAATTTTTACTTCATATTTCATATTTTCTCAAACTCAAACACTCTTAGGAGATTTTTCCAAGAACAAGACTCTTCCAAATCAGTTGTAAGTTGGTTTTTACTCATTTCTTTCAATCATTAACATCATTTAATATGTTTTCAACTTAAAAATCAGGGATTTCCATGGGTGAAATTGGGTGTTTTGGGTAGAACTTGGGTTTTTTCAAAAATTGGGATTTGAGTGGGTGATTGACCTCCGATTTGAGAGGTTCTTATATGACTAGACTCGTGAGAGTGTACGAGGGTTCTGAAAATATAAAATTTACCCGACTCCGAGATACTGGCATGAGGGGCGTTTTGGTCATTTCACCTAATTTCGCGTCGTAACCTTAAATTTAATAGTAGAATCAGTGCATGAGATGTTATTTACGGTATGAAATTTATTTGAATAGAGTTGGGACATTTGGAGTAGGATACTCGTGGAAAACGTGTGGTTTCGGGTTGATTGCTATACTTCGGACCCGAGGTAAGTGATTGGTCTAACCTTAGCTTGAGGGAATAGGAGTTGAGTCTTATTTGCTACTTGCTAATTGTCAAGTACGATGTATGGGCATGGTAACGAGTATCTATACATTGGTGTCTAGCATGACCGTAAGTCTTTATATTGCGAATATTCTGATTTTGTTGTAACTTCCATGCTTAATTGATGATTTCTATATGTTGTAAAGAGCATGTGAAGGGAATTGTGATCTTTAAACTTCGAGGAGCATTGGCTCAAATTGTAACACGAATGGTGAATATATATGAGATTGTTGAATCCTTTGGAGTATTGACTCAAGTAATAGAGTAAATTATGAAATGAAAGTGAAAGAAAGAGAAAGAGTTACTAAGATATACCCTTGACGGGTCATTGTTGCTTTTGATATTGTCTCCCTCATTGGGATGTTGAGATTACTTTTATTGTTCCCTTGCCGGGATTTAATTGTTTAATTGATGTTCCCTTGCCAGGATATAATTATTTAATTGATGTTCCCTTGCCAGGATATAATTATTTAATTGATGTTCCCTTGCCGGGATTTCTATTTTATTCTGCTTACTCCCTTTCCCTTGTTTGTGATTGTTGTTTGGGTGAGAAAGAGTGTTAAAGCACGAAGGGTGATGTCGTGCACTGTATGATATTGTGAGGAAGAGTGTTAAAGCACGAAGGGTGATTCCGTGCATTGAGATTTCTTATATGAAACTTTGTCTCCCCACAGCATGTTCCCTTTCCCTTATAAATTGCTTCTCCCTATATTTCTTATCCGTTGTATATATGTATATCTATTTATTTGAACTGCACGGGTTTATTTGGTAGTCTGGTTCTAGCCTCGTTACTACTTCGCCGAGGTTAGGCTAGGCACTTACCAGTACATGGGATTGGTTGTACTGATGCTACACCTACACTTCTTTATATTGTGCAGATTACGCAGCCAGACCCGGAGGACATCATTAGTGGGAGTGTCTTCTAGCTTATCATAGAGGCTTCAAGGTATACCCGCTGGGGTTCATGGGCCTTGGCGTCTCTTCCATCCCTTTTTTCTTTGATTCTGTCTTATTTTTCCTCTAGCTTTAGAGGCAGACATGTATTTCCTTCCAGACTTGCATTTAGCACTCTTATAGACGGTTCGTGAGTTTGTGACTCCAGGTTTTGGGAAAATTATTCGTCGATGTATTATGTTGTCCTTATTTAGCTCGAAACCATATTTATTTCCGTTGTTAAATTGTAAGTCGTTTAGTTTATCCTATTAAATTGATGTTAATATGCTAGTTTATTTATTCACGTTGGTTGTCTAGCGGGTTCAACGTTAGACGCCATCACAGCCCGATGGTGGGATTTCGGGGCGTGACACATTCAAACTTGGGTGAGCCTTAAAATCACATCTCATAACATCAAAATCATCAAATATGAATAGATTCAAGGCTAAGAACTTATGAAATTTCTAGAATTCACATCTGATGCCGAAACACGTCTAAACTCATCAGAATGACCTCAAATTTTACACACAGGTCATAAATGACATTACGTATCTGTTTTCACTTTCGAAATTCCATTTCGAGTCCGATATCAAAATTTCACCTATCGGCCGAAATCCCCGAAATTCTAACTTTTGCCAATTCTAGCCTAAATCCACAACCGACCTCGAAAACACATTCCGAACATGCTCCTAACCCCGAAATCACCCAACAGAGCTAATGGAGTCGACGGAATTCCATTCTGGATCCGTCTTCACACAGCTCTAGCTACGGCCAGATTTCTAAAGCTAAATTCCACATTTATGGACTATGTGTCCAAAATCACCCCGGGTTTCATCACTCAACACTCCGACAAGTTCCAATAACATAAATAGACATGGGAGAAAAGGTTATTAGGGGATCGGGGTACTAACTCTCAAAACGACCAACCGGGTCGTTACAATAAGAGGGTAAGCAAATCGAAGAAGATGAGTTCCGTAGAAGTTTAGCAATTTGAGATAAAATACGGCCCAAGCTATAATAACCGGTATTTATGGATTAGTACCATATAAGGTATCACATGAACATGATAATGAGGTGTATAAGGTGTGCTAAAAATGAGCAGTATATTAAGTAATTTGAGATACTTCTTAATTATGTAGATAATTGGTTAATTATTGGATTAGTGGGAAATTACCAAGTTAATTAAAAATTTGGTAATTAATAATGATTTTGGATAATTCTTAAACATTATGTGGCAACCATAAAGAGCCCAAAGGATGACTATTCATTTATGTGCTATGTGGCATGTGTAGGAGAATTGGTGGCCTAAAAGGAATATTATGCATAAAGTAAAAGGAAATTACATAAGTTTGCCAAACAAATCTTACGGATGAAGCTTTAAAATTCCAAGAATCTTGAAGACTTCTAATTCACAAGAAACGTGAACTAAAACTAAGGAAAGTGGCGGATTTTGGGAAAAAATTTCATACAAATTTACATCGCGTAATAGCAACGAGATTTGAAAATCTAAGAGAGCACGGTACAATCTTTCTCAAGAACATCATACGGATTTTCTCCTACTTCGATCCACCGTTACGTGTTGTTGAAATTGACATGTGTTGGAAGGATTGTCAAGAGAACCGGCTCAAGTATGTTAAGGTTATCCCTTCTTTCTTTTTGGTATGATCTATACGATATGAACGAAACGAGCAAATGCACAAATTCCATAAATAACTATATTCATAGAAGTATTAGATATGTCTATGTTCTTGAATTCCCATATGTCTTATTATTCTATCGCTTGTTCATGGGTCTCAGAAAATGCATAAGTTGATAAAGGTTGTTTCATGATATTAATCAGAGGTATAATGGTCTTATGACATTCCGAGAGATTTCATTGATGTACTTCTCATGCATTGCATTCATTTATACATGTACATTGACCCATGACCAGACAGCATTATATATGCGTATATATGTATATATGTATGTATATATATATATATATATANTGTATGTCATGTCGTGCATAGGTACATGTGTTTATAATATCATCAAGCCTCTGAGGGCATCCCATCATATCATTTCAGCCATTATGGGCAAATCATCAACGTATATCAGCTGATTAGGTGGTGGTGCGTATATAACGTCGTAACCTTTTCCCATACACACACACACACACACACATATATATATATATATATATATGTGTGTGTGTGTGTGTGTGTATGGGAAAAGGTTACGACGTTATATACGCACCACCACCTAATCAGCTGATATACGTTGATGATTTGCCCATAATGGCTGAAATGATATGATGGGATGCCCTCAGAGGCTTGATGATATTATAAACACATGTACCTATGCACGACATGACATACATACGCATATGCATGACATTATGAGTATTTCATTATTTATAGAGTTATTAAGACTTACATGTCGAGTCTTTTACTCCATGTTTCTCTCATGTCTATTGTTTACTAATTTTCATTCCTTACATACTTGGTACATTATTTGTACTGACGTCCCATTTGCATAGGGACGCTGCATTTGATGCCCACAGGTCCCGATAGACAGGTCGAGAGCCCTCCAAGTAGGCTATCAGCTTAGCGGAAGATGTTGGTGTGCTCCATTTACTTCGGAGTTGCTTGTTTGGTTAGTATTATTTAGACGTGTATTATTTTGTATGGCGGGACTCTGTCCTGACCTTATGTATTCTTAAATGCTTGTAGGCAGATGTCATGTATGTAAAATATTGTATAGCCTTATTGGCCTATGTTCAGTGTATGAGTGGTTATTTTGGTCTTATAGGCCCGTACGTCTTATGTATAAGTTGGTATTACTTGTTGACATGAAAAGATAAGTTATGTTGGTACTCGGTTGAGTAAGGTACCGGGTGCCCGACGCGACCCATCGGTTTGGGTCATGATAAATGTCATGAGCCAAAATCCTAACTAAGGTCGTAATGGCGCCCAACAGCGGGGTCAGGCAAGCCAACACTCAATTTACTAACGGTTCTTTCTTATTAGATTAAACATTTCAACATATAGCCAGTTTTTAAAACTTAAAACATGAATCGACAAGGATAATTAGCCAGTTTTTAATCAAAAACAGTCATGAAGAGGCGTGAGCCAATATATATACAAACCCGAAATCCATAATAACTATCACGTGTGTGCTAGGAACTAGTGTCACAAGTCCTACGGNGAATTGGTGGCCTAAAAGGAATATTATGCATAAAGTAAAAGGAAATTACATAAGTTTGCCAAACAAATCTTACGGATGAAGCTTTAAAATTCCAAGAATCTTGAAGACTTCTAATTCACAAGAAACGTGAACTAAAACTAAGGAAAGTGGCGGATTTTGGGAAAAAATTTCATACAAATTTACATCGCGTAATAGCAACGAGATTTGAAAATCTAAGAGAGCACGGTACAATCTTTCTCAAGAACATCATACGGATTTTCTCCTACTTCGATCCACCGTTACGTGTTGTTGAAATTGACATGTGTTGGAAGGATTGTCAAGAGAACCGGCTCAAGTATGTTAAGGTTATCCCTTCTTTCTTTTTGGTATGATCTATACGATATGAACGAAACGAGCAAATGCACAAATTCCATAAATAACTATATTCATAGAAGTATTAGATATGTCTATGTTCTTGAATTCCCATATGTCTTATTATTCTATCGCTTGTTCATGGGTCTCAGAAAATGCATAAGTTGATAAAGGTTGTTTCATGATATTAATCAGAGGTATAATGGTCTTATGACATTCCGAGAGATTTCATTGATGTACTTCTCATGCATTGCATTCATTTATACATGTACATTGACCCATGACCAGACAGCATTATATATGCGTATATATGTATATATGTATGTATATATATATATATATATACATACATATATACATATATATATANACATACATACGCATATGCATGACATTATGAGTATTTCATTATTTATAGAGTTATTAAGACTTACATGTCGAGTCTTTTACTCCATGTTTCTCTCATGTCTATTGTTTACTAATTTTCATTCCTTACATACTTGGTACATTATTTGTACTGACGTCCCATTTGCATAGGGACGCTGCATTTGATGCCCACAGGTCCCGATAGACAGGTCGAGAGCCCTCCAAGTAGGCTATCAGCTTAGCGGAAGATGTTGGTGTGCTCCATTTACTTCGGAGTTGCTTGTTTGGTTAGTATTATTTAGACGTGTATTATTTTGTATGGCGGGACTCTGTCCTGACCTTATGTATTCTTAAATGCTTGTAGGCAGATGTCATGTATGTAAAATATTGTATAGCCTTATTGGCCTATGTTCAGTGTATGAGTGGTTATTTTGGTCTTATAGGCCCGTACGTCTTATGTATAAGTTGGTATTACTTGTTGACATGAAAAGATAAGTTATGTTGGTACTCGGTTGAGTAAGGTACCGGGTGCCCGACGCGACCCATCGGTTTGGGTCATGATAAATGTCATGAGCCAAAATCCTAACTAAGGTCGTAATGGCGCCCAACAGCGGGGTCAGGCAAGCCAACACTCAATTTACTAACGGTTCTTTCTTATTAGATTAAACATTTCAACATATAGCCAGTTTTTAAAACTTAAAACATGAATCGACAAGGATAATTAGCCAGTTTTTAATCAAAAACAGTCATGAAGAGGCGTGAGCCAATCTATATACAAACCCGAAATCCATAATAACTATCACGTGTGTGCTAGGAACTAGTGTCACAAGTCCTACGGGCATACTAACAGAATATACAAAAGATATAATATACAGCCCCACTGTCTGAAGGAAATAGACGGGAAATAAGCAAAATAAACCTCATGGTTCTGCCGGAGATCGCCAGGAGAAAGCAGCTCACCGTGAAGTCAGGTCCGTCTCTAATCAAAATCAAGCTCCGGTCCGACGACCAGATGCACCAGCCTCAGAACCTGTACAATTAAGTACAGAAGCGTAGCATGAGTACATAAATATATATGTACCCAGTGAGTATCCCGCCTAACCTCGAAGAGGCAGTGACGAGAGGCCGACTGGACACTCACTAAGGACCAACAGTATAATTTAACAGAATACGATGGAAATGGTAGGCATGTAAAGGCAGTGAAGCAACAAATATATATAAGGCACTGAAATCCAAGGAAGTACTGGGAATGAATAAAACAATTACTACTTCACCTTCCCCCAAATACCTGTCAAGTTAATGTCCATAAATTTAGTAACAAATAAATCATGCGCATGCAGGGTAAGGACAACCGGCCGGAGTCATAAGATAGTCATGTTCGTGCACTGCCGGAGGGTCGAACGGCCCTAACCATAAGTGTACCTTTCCATAAAGTACTCACATCTATGTACTCTCGAGGATCGAACGGCCCAAACCAAAAGTGCATCTTTGACATAAAGTAATCCTCTCTATGCACTGCCGAGGATCGAACGGCCCGAACCAAAAGTGCATCTTTGACATAAAGTAATCCTCTCTATGCACTGCCGAGGATCGAACGGCCCGAACCAAAAGTGCATCTCTCAATCCTCTGTGGCATACGCCCCGTTCCCATAAGAGTGGGGGGAAATCATTATTCCTTTTTAAATTACTTTTCAGTGAACAATTCCTTACAAGTTTTCTCAAATTCCATGACCTCAGGAAAATAAGCCGCATGTAACATTTAATTTATTAAGCATATAGTTCATATCAAGTAAAACGCAAGGCATGATGTGGGCCTAACTACCCGGACATAATAGTAATAGCCTCTACGTACGGACTCTCGTCACTTTGTACGTACATAGCCCCCACAATTATCACATATAGCATTTAAATCACCTAGGGGGACAGTTTCCTCTTACAAGGTTAGCAAGGAGACTCACCTCGTGTTGCACCTACTCCCCGGGTCAAGAATGCGCCCTAAACTCTGAACTCGACACCCACGGACTCGAAACTAGCCAAATGTTATACAAATATATCAATTTATATTCAAAGCATGGAATTCTCCTATTATTTAGTCGAATTCTCCTATTATTTAGTCAAATTCTCCATTCTTGAAGAAATCCCAAAATCCAACCCCGGGCCCGCATGCCCGGATTCCGAAAATTCTCGAAGGAAACACTCACCCATAACCTAAGGATCGTTAATATATGATTTTTGTATGAATTCATAACCAATGCGCGGGTAATTTTCTACATTTTCAAAAGCCCTAGGTTACTACCCCAAATCCTTAATTTTCACTAATTAGGTAGTTAAATTAGTTTGTAATCTATGCATGAAACTAATATTAGGGTAGAATTTACTTACCTTCAATAACTAGGTCGTTTGCCCCTCTTGAATGCTGAAAATCGTCCCAAGGAAGAAGAAGAAGATGAGGAAAATGAATTAAATCCCGTTATAAAAACACAATGCCCAGATGCCCCTTCTATGCGAACGCATCAGGGGCAGTGCGTTCGCGATGAACAAATGGCCAGGCCTGATGAGGCCTTCTATGCGAACGCGGAGAGGTATTCGCGAACGCGGAGGCTAGCTAGGCTAGACCTACACGAACGCGGCTGGGGGGGTGCGAACGCACTGAGTAAGGGCTAAGCTGGTCTGGCCCAATGCCCTACCCTATGCGAACGCGGAGCACCTATGCGAATGCATAGGGAAAATTTTCACTCTCGCCCAGATCCTTCTATGCGAACGCGGGAAAGCAACCTCGAACACATAGAAGGAAACCAGACACAGAAATTCTGGTGTTTTGCATTTAACTCAGAGGGGTCCGAAACTCACCCGAGTCCCTCAGGACCCCGTCCAAAGGCACTGGAAGGTCTGTATTCATGATACGGACTCGCTCGAATTTACGGAATGTGGAAAACAACAACGAAACTAAGAATTTGACCCCAAAACCAAATTGAATCAAATTTTGAACTTAAAGTCCTAGAATTCGCTAACAATGCGCCGAACCGACCTACACTACTCAGAATGACACCAAATTTTGCAGGAAAGTCATAAATAACATAACGGAACTATTCCCGATCTCAGAATTCTGTTCGGACCTCAATAACACAAAAACACATCCCAAACCACAATATTAACTTAAGGAAATCCTTATTTCGATATTTGGCGCCGAAACGCTCCCGGATCATCCAAAACCCATTCCGAACATTCGCCAAGTCCGAAATCATCATACGAAGCTAGTGGAACCATCAAAACTCGATTTCGAGGTCGTTTACTAAAAATGTTGACCGAAGTCAAACTTGGCCTTAAAGGCCAACCTTAAGGAACCAAGTGTTCCTATAGCACTCTAAACGCTTCCGAATCCCAAACCACTAGTCCCCGCAAGTCATAAATCATAATAAGCGCTATGGGAAGTTTCATTTAGGGGAACAGGGTATGATAATGCAAAACGACCGGTCAGGTCGTTACAATAAAAGTGGTATCAGAGCAGTTCTGTCCTAGGGAATCTACAAGTCGTGTCTAGTAGAGTCTTGTTTATGGGTGTGTCGTACACCACACGAATAAGAAGGAGGCTACGGGGCATTTAGGACTATCACTCTTTCTTCCTACTCTAGATCGTGTGGTAGAGCTCAGTTGTAAGAACTTAATTTCCTAATCTCTATCTTACTTATAGTATGATGATACCTACATCCAGAAAGACAGTTGGTAAGAGATATAATTGTGGAAGAGTTGAGTCAGAGGAACTCAATTTTTTCATCATGCTTATGATGGATAAATATGAGGTATTCCACAAATCATGTGTGTACTAAGACGTGTAAGCCTCTTGATAAGGAACCTTGAGGCAAGAATACCTATCCACCTTTATGGTGAAAGACAATGAGGAGATTCAGAAGATAAATACAAGTTTCAACAAGCAAGAGAAGCAAGATGAAGAAGGGTACGAGGCGCCCAATTAATGAAGGTTAACATTATTTACAATTCAAGCAGAGGAATATAAGCTTTTTGAGTTACATTCAACAGTAAACGAGGTATGTACAATTGGCTACATCGATCTTAGTTATGCCCTATGGGAGCTAACAGATATGGTCCAAGAGAAGGACGGGATATCAGGATCCGGCTGGGGTTAGAGTTACCCAAAATGGTGGATGAATTGTTTGCATTAGTAGACCTTCTTTAAGGATATTACAAATATGCTAATAGATATCCTTGTGAGACACCCAGATGGTGCACTCTAAAATAGTACAGCTAGATATGAGTATCACAAAGATGGGCATTGGAAGCCCGTAAGGGATAAATATTATCTTAGTATGGCTCTGGTCCCTAGTAGAGAGAAAATGTTAGGAAACTCGAAGAGCTAATGGATGGAGCAAGGGGATCTAAGAGCAAAAGAATATCTTGTTGGAGTTTTCAAAATAAAGTGATAGACATAAATGTTAGCGGGAAATAAGAAGAGAATTAATGAAGCATTATGATTAAGATGTGTACCTGGATGACAACAGTAGAAAAATAAATAAATAAATGAAATAACAGTATTACATAGTCTATAGTCAAGGCAAGGAAAAGATGAGAGGTGCCAGGCCTGGGGAAAACAAAAGAGTACAGGCTATAAAGTTGTATCCTCATTTCGAGAAATAAGTTCGTGACTCCCACGCAACTACCAGAAGGAAAAGTTAAACCCCAGAGTACTAGAAATCAGTATGGGCTGGTGAACAAGATAAACTAAACATGAATCAGGGACTGAGAGAGTGATAATGGTCGACATCATGAGAATTTCATATTTCGTTCTGGCGATAACATAATAAACCCCCAATTCTCTTGCTCACTCCAACCATAACCCAATTCTCCACTTCTCACTCCTTTAACACACAGGTATGTGTTTTCTTTACTAATTTTTTTTATTTTTGTAGTTTTTTATTCTTTTTCCATTGTTGCAAGTAGTAGTTTTTCTTCTTGTTTAGTAGAAGTAGTTGGTAGTGTATGTGTAGTACTTGTGGGTGATGGTATTTGGGGGTGTTGTATGCCTTGATTTAGTTGGGTGAAGTTTGGGAAATTGTGGTGGTGATTGGAGTTTCAACTTGATTAATTGGGGGCTCCGGTGAATAATGCCCACATAGTGTTTGTGTAAATGCCCCACTGAAGGGAAATTATTGTGACCAATTTTAAGGTGAAATCTGAGTAACCACAGTTGGGTCACCTCGTTGTGCTGCACTAATAATGTCCTTATTGTAGGTACAATGTCACCCTCTCGGAAGCGTCAAGCCATCGGATTTTCCTCCGGCAGACAGGCAAGTTCTTTCTCTGGCAGACGAGCATGAGGAGCACCTAACACTAGGCCTTTCAATAGAAACAAATTTGCATTAGCTAAGGTCCAGGACAGGTTTGTTGCGAAGGAATCAAAGGCATCCATACCTGAACGTGGCATAGATACAGAATCACTCCGGCGTAACTGCCAAAGGTTTTATGATGAGGTGTTACGAGTAGATTAGATGTGTGCTTTAAGGAGCCCAATGAGTCTAATGCAATGATAGTGAGGGAGTTTTATGCAAACTGCCCGGAGCACAAGAATCATGTGGTAAAAGTGAGGAAGAAGATGATGAACGCCTCTGTGGAGGCCATTCGGACGTTTTACCGGCTGCCAGGCCCCGTGGATAGGTACGAGGACGGCTATGAGGCATATGGTTGGCACTATATTCAGTGGGAAAGGTTCCTCCCAACCATTTGTGTCCCCGGTGCAGATATGAAGTGGTACAAGTACGGGAATAAGTCTCACTCTTCAGCCCTCACCTTTGAAGCAAAATGTTGGCTCCACCTGATCAACAACCGCTTAATCCCATCCCACAACACTTCGAAGGTGAACATTCCTCGTGGGTGTTTGATTTGGTGCTTCATAACAGGCCGCGACTTTGACGTGGCCAAGCTCATACATGAGGAGATGTTCGTCCGCAGTAGAGTTCAAAGGTATGGCTTCTTTTTCCCATCTCTTATCACTCGATTGTGCCTTACAACTGGGGTATCAGGAAACTTGGCAGTGGATGGCAAAGTGCCAGCGGCGTATGCCTTCCGAGATGATAGGGTTACTATTAGAAAGGAAGCGATGGCAGTTGATGATGACGAGGTGGAGAATGATTCTGATGAGGAGGAGGAGGCGCAGCCCACTCAGGAGCAGGCTGCCGAGGTTGCAGGCCCGTCTAGGGCTAGTCGGAGACAGAGAATGGACCACCTGGAGCAGGAGGTGGCTGGTTTAAGGACCTCAGTTACTGACGTGGGGTCGAGAGTTGATGCGCTAGCCACCCAACAGTCCAAATCAGAAATGAAGATCATGGGCTGGCTGCGTGCCCTGGGTCGTGCATGTCACCTGAACCTAGGGACAGTCTCCGACCAGGACTGAGCTTTCAGGGAAGTCCCCTTACATCCCTTTATTTATTTTTATTTCCATGAGGACATGTCTTCATCTTAAGTGTGGGGTGGGGGAATTCTCCCTTGTATATATACATACATAGGAACTAATTGTTAATTGTTGCTTTTATTTTCCTTTGAGTTTTGTTGCTTTTGTTGAGTTTTGTTGCTTTTGTTCTTTTTTGTTATTTTTAGTAGTAGTATAATTAATTAAGTCGTCTTGGCCCGCCGACAGATCCCTTTTCGACGGGGTTCTTGAGGGTCCAAGTCGACCATAATATATATATATATATATATAGTGGATTCTTCCTGACAACGGATCTCTTGGGCAGTTTTTTTTAGGGAAGTTAGTCTAAAGAAAACATCAAAAAGATTTATTTTTTTTGTAGGTAGTGTAGCAACTCCCCCTTGGTTTTTCTTTTGACTGCGGTTCTTTTCTAAGTGTTTTGCTTGAACTGGGTGTAGTTAGTTTTTTATTATTTTGTTTTTTTAGTTGTTAGGTGTTTTTGGGCGATGATCTGAAATAGGAAAAGCACCCGTTAGTGTTGTTGCACCCGAACACAAAAGACCCTAGAATGTGACGCTTAGGATCAGTTGTTGATTCTTGTGGAGTGCCTTAAATTTGTATGTTATAACTAACTTGAAAACTCGGTGAGTTTGTCTTGATAAACCAATCTGGAGTGAGTCATGTGTCATATCTGTGTAAGGTGTATTGCATTGTATTCTATGCTCCACATTCGATGCTTAGAACTTGCCATGTGTGTTTGCAAAGCGAAATAGTAGCTTCGTTCAGTTTTAGAAGTGATATAGGCATTTCTTTGTTAAGCCAGATATAAAGTATACCCACCTGATTGTAATCTATCATAGTTAACCCCTTTGAGCTTATAAGCATGTTTCTTTGGCAACCACATTACAAACCCTACCCAATTGTTTGAATGGCCATCTGTTTGAACCCTTTACCTCTCATGAGCACTTGAATTGTTAGAGAACATGTAAAAGTCAAAGTGTGGGGTGGTGGTATGGTTTTTGAGTGGAATCAAAGAAATAGAAAGAAAGGTGCAAAGTTTTGAAAAAAATGAAAGAATAAGCGCCATTTGGAAAAAAAAAGAGAAAAGGACAATGAATAAATGCAGTCATTGATAAGTGGTGAAGTGATATAATTGAACCTAAGAAAATATAGGGGGTAATATAAAGAAAAGTGTGGTGGGATGTTTGGCCTGGCATAAATATCGTCTGAAAGCGAAAGTAAATGTATTAAAAGTGCTTAGGGAAGTTAGTCACTATATCTAAATATATCCTACCCGTCCCTTAGCCTACATTACAACCAAATGAAGACCTAATTGATCTTAGACTGAATGGGCTCAATTAGTAGAGTATTACACTACGGGAAAGCCTATGGTGTACAGCAGAATTCAAAGTTGTACTACTGCTAAGGAAATTTGGGACACTTTGCAAGTGGCTCATGAAGGAACACCTCAAGTGAAGAGGTTCAGATGAACTCTACTGTATTCTCAATATGAGAATTTCACCATGAAGGAAGGGGAAACCATCCAAGAGATGTATCCAAGGTTCACCACACTGACAAATGAACTGAAGTCTCTTGGAAGGATTCTTCTTGAAGAAGACAAAGTTGAGAAGATTCTAACAAGGTTTCTGCTAGTCTCTTGGGAAAGCAAAATCACTGCAATTCAGGAATCAAAGAACATTGCAACTCTTGAGTTGGATGAGCTGATTGGAAATCTCATTGCTTATGAACTTAGAAGGCAAACCATGAAGATGGATGTGCTCAAGAAGGAAAGGATCCTGACACTCAGAATCACTGAATGTTCTGATCTTGAGGAAGATGAGATGGCTATGATCACTAAGGACTTCAAGAAATACCTAATGAGAGGAAAGGGTTCTTCAAGAAGTGGAAATTACAACAAACCAAGGGTTCCTGAAAAATCGACCAATGAGGGTTGCTACAAGTGTAGGAAGACTGATCATCACATCAAGAACTGCCCTCAGTGGGAAATTGAATAGAGGAAGGAAATATATGAACGAAGAAATAGGAAGAAGGAACAGGTTCATCCCAAGAAGAACAAAGGATCAACAAAGGCTATGATTGCTGCTTGGGGAAAAGCTCAGATGAGGACTCAGATGATGAAGATGGAGATGAACAAGCACTTATGACAATTGGAGAATCCGATGAGGAATCTGATGTAAGTATAATTCATCTCAAAGACAAGATTAAGTTTTTGTCTAAAGAAAAACTTTCTGAATTACTTTTAGACTTCATTGATGAAACTTAGGATATAAACAATGAAAAGGAACAACTGTCTAAGGAATGTGTGATGTTAAAAGCAAAGTGTAAGAACCTGGAACTCAGAGTTAGTAAGATTGTAAATGAGAATACTACACTAAAGAACCAGGTCCATGCATTTGAAACAAATGTCCTAGAACTAAAATCTGAAAACCTAAACTGAAATTATGAACAAGTAAAAAGACAGATGATTGCACACAACTCACTCTAGAGGAAAATGTAGGTAAACTGAAAGATGAGTTGTATAAGAAGGATGAGCAGGTAAGAGTCCTGAAGGAGGATCTAGGCAAGGTCAAGCATGAACTAGACAGAACTAGTAAATGGAACAGGTCCTCCGATGCTCTGTCATGGCTACAGGAACATCATAGTAGCAATAAAAGAGGACTTGGCTTTGGGAATCAGCTACCTAAGTGGGATCCCAAAATCAAGTACATCACTCTTCCTAAGAACAAGATTTGTACTCGTTGTGGTAAAACTGGTCACTATAAAAGTGAATGTAGTGAAAAAGAAAAGGCAAGCCAAAAGAAGAAAAAATTTCTTCAAATGAAGAATTGGCTACCAAGTTGGGCTAAAAAGAATTTAATTCATCCTTTTGCCTATAGAAACTAAGATTAACCCCTGATTTTCTTTTGCATGTTCAAGTGAAGGGGAGAATCCAAATATGGTACATGGATAGTGGCTGCTCAAAGCACATGACAGGAAGCAAGGACCAGTTCCTTTCACTTGAGGACCTCAAAGGAGATAATGTCTCCTTTGGAAATGGAAAGAAATGTGAGATAATTGGGGTTGGTAATGTAGGTAAGAATGATTCTCATTCTATTGAGAATGTCTACTTGATAGACGGCCTAAAATACAGTCTAATCAGTGTATCACAATTGTGTGATAGAGGTAACTTGGTAGCATTCACCTCTAATAAATGTTTTGTGATTAATCTTATCACTGACAAGATTGTTTTGCAGGGAAAAAGGGTGAACAATATATACATTGTAGATCTGTCCACACTTTCAGAAAATGAACTAACTTTCTTAAGTGTGGTGGACAGTGATCCCCTCATTTGCCATAAGAGACTTGTACATGCAAGTCTGAGTCAACTCAACACATTAGTCTCCAAGGACTTGATGATAGGACTTCCTAACATTAAGTTCAAGGAAGACAAAGTTTGTGAGGCTTGTGCAAGGGGGAAGCAGGTAAGATCCTCTTTTAAGTGCAAGAAAGTGGTAAGTACCACCAGAACGATGGAACTGGTTCATATGGATCTCTGTGGTCCAATAAGAACATTAAGCAGACGTGGTAAAAGATATGTGATGGTTCTTGTTGATGATTACTCTAGGTTTACCTAGACATTGTTCTTAACATCTAAAGATGAAGAATTTTACATGTTCACATCTGTTGTTAGAAAAACTCAGAAACAACTCGGTAATCAATTTGCATCAATTAGGTCTGATCATGGCACTGAATTTGAAAATGCTAAATTTGCTAAATTTTGTGATGAGCATGGCATAGATCATAATTTTTCTGCTCCTAGAACTCCATAAAAATAGAGTAGTTGAAAGAAATAATAGGACACTTGAAGATATGGATAGGACTATGCTTCTTTCTAGTAAACTGCCCCATAGCTTCTGGGCAGAATCTGTAAATACTTCATGCTATATCATAATAGGTGCATGACTAGACCTCTTGTAGAGAAGACTCCCTGTGAGTTACTTAAAGGGAGAAAAACAAATATATCCCATCTTAGGGCATTTGGATGCAAGTGCTTTGTGCACAACAATGGTAAAGACTCCCTAGGCAAGATTGATCCCAGAAGTGATGAGAGAGTATTCTTGGGATATTCTTCACATAGTAAATCTTATAAGGTCTATAACAAAAGAATTATGTGTGTTAAAGAAAGTGTTCATATTGTTTTTGATGAAACTAACATCCTTTCTGAGAGATGGGAACATGATGATGAAGCAATTGGGCTGGTGAGGAATTTAAACGAAACCACAACCCAGACTGAAGCTGCATTGGAGGAAGGAACAGGTGATGGAAATGGTTCATCCACCCCGGGAAACATGATAGGGGGAATAGAAAAAAGAAGAAATAATCCTCAAACCTCAATGGAATCTATCCCTGAACCTGTTCCACAACAACAAAACACTGAAGGAACATCAAGGGGAAACCAGTTGGTTGTGAGACCTTACAGATATCAAAGTTCTCATCATATTGTGAACATCATTACTAATCCAACCTCTGGAATCAAAACCAGATCTTATTAAAGAATCTTTGTGCTTTTAATGCTTTATTATCTCTTACTGAACCTAAGAATGTTGTTGAGGCTTTGCAGGATGCAGAATGGGTAAATGCAATGCAAGACAAACTCAACCAATTTGAAAGGAGTCAAGTTTGGCATCTGGTACCAAGACCCTTAGATAGATCAATAATTGGCACTAAGTGGGTCTTCTGAAACAAACTTGATGAAGATGGAACAGTTACAAGGAATAATGTAGGATTGGTGGTTCAAGGATATAGTCAGGATGAAGGCATAGACTATGATGAAACTTTTGCTCCAGTTGCAAGGCTGGAAGCTATAAGACTCCTCATAGCCTTTGCTGCTTTCATGGAATTCACCCTTCACCAGATGGATGTCAAGAGTGCCTTCATCAATGGCTATCTAAAGGAAGAAGTGTTTGTCAAGCAACCTCCAGGATTTGAAAGCAAAGAAAATCCTGATCATGTGTACAAACTCGACAAAGCACTGTATGGACTCAAGCAGGCTCCAAGAGCATGGTATGAAAGGTTATCAAAATTTCTTCTTGAGCATGACTACAAGAGAGGTAAAATTGATAATACCTTATTCTTAAAAGAAAAAGGTAAAGAGTAGTTCAGATATATGTTGATGATATAATCTTTGGAGCAACTACTGATAAGTTAAGTAAGGAATTTGCTAAACTAATGGGGAATAAATTTAAAATGAGCATGATGAGTGAGCTTAACTTCTTTTTAGGCTTACAAATTAAACAAAACTCAAATAGAACTATTATCCATCAGCAGAAGTATGTAAAAAAGTTGCTTAAAAAGTTTAAAATGGAAGATTCCAAAGAAATTGACACTCCTATTGCAACAGCTACAAAGTTGGATATAGGTGAACCTGGTTCATCTGTTGATCAGAAGCTGTATAGGGGAATGATTGTCTCATTGTTGCATCTCTTTGCTAGAAGACCTAACAATGTATTCAATGTAGGCATATGTGCAAGATTTCAGGCAAATCCAAAGGAGTCTCACTTGGCTGTTGTCAAGAGAATTTTGAGATATCTAAAAGGCACCACTGATCTTTGTCTTTGGTATCTAAAAGGTAGTAATTTCAATCTTGTAAGATATGCTGATGTTGATTATGCAGGTTTTCTTGTGGATAAAAACAACACCTCAGGTATGGCACACTTTCTCGGCTCATGTCTTATGTCTTGGGCCACCAAAAAGCAAAATTCTATGGCCTTATCTACAGCTGAAGCTGAGTATGTTGTTGTTGCCTCATGTTTTGCTCAATTATTGTGGATTAAACAACAATTGACGGACTTTGAAATCGATGTTGGTTGTATTCCCATTTTTTGTGATAACACTAGTGCAATTACTATGACTAAGAACCCTGTTCACCACAAGATAACTAAGCACATAGATGTTAGGCATCACTTTTTGAGGGATAACTATGAAAAGGGGCTGATCACTGTGGAATTTTGTGCTACTGACAAGCAAATAGCTGACATCTTCACAAAAGCCTTAAGTAGAGATCACTTTTAAAGGAACATGTTGGAATTAAGGATGATTAAATCACCT
The DNA here is from genome assembly GCA_005239525.1 of Nicotiana knightiana. Lineage (NCBI taxonomy): Eukaryota > Viridiplantae > Streptophyta > Magnoliopsida > Solanales > Solanaceae > Nicotiana > Nicotiana knightiana. Next base: position 21,304 of record ML420282.1, read on the forward strand.
AAAAGGACCAGTTCAGAATTTACAACACACACACACATATATATATATATATATATACATATACTGAAAAAAAATTGGTTAGAAAATCTGGAACTTGTGTGAATAACTAGATTAATTTTTGCTCAGTCTCATACTGTAAATAGTATACGTCGGTGCCATGTATTAAAATGACTCACTAATCTCTAATGATATTTTCTCTATTTTGGTAAATTAAGACATGTACAGGAGGATTCTTAGTGAAGAACATGTCCATCTATGTTGGTTCATCGAGATAGCACGGTATGTTTTCAACACTTTGCACAATTTGAAATACTAATATTTGAATCATGAGCAGAGTCCCACCTAAGTCCAAACTTCTTTTGAACTTATCCAATTGAACCAGTTCCGTTCAAAAGAATCCTAACCAAATTAAATTACTTAGATTCTAGGGAAGTCTCCACTGTCTATTCAAATATGAACTTTCAGTTTGATTAGACTTCTAATCGACTGATGAACCTGCCGTTACCCATTAATTACCCCCTCCCTTTAAATTTATCATCATCATCACTCCACTCTTCTTATAATTCCTAAATCGTCAAAATTTCTCTGCAATTTATCTCCTTCTCCAAAAATTCAACCTACCCATCTTCTTCCTTATAGAACCAAAATGACTAACCCTGGTACACCTCCACCATGTTCCTCATCTTCCACTGCTCCTCAACCTAGGAAATGAAGAGTAAAAATGCTTGCTCGAAAAACTGTGGTTGGAGGTGCACTTTCAAGAAAATTAAACACACAATTACAAGCTAGTCAAGACCAAGAACCTCAAAACTCTGACGACTCCTTCAAGTCTATGACTGAGGGGGAAGAAACTGGGTCTTCCGATACTGAGCAGGTAACATCTGTTCCAAACACTTCTACTGAGGTCATTCTGATTTGGCTGAAAATTTAGAAAATAGGTTTATATTGGTTGAGTCTGTGGTGGACGTGGAAACGCCTGAGTCCAGAAGGAGAGGTCGTAAAAATAAGAGAGAAAAAGAAAAGGAGAGTGATTGTGTGCGATGTGATGGGAGGGGAAAAGGGAAAAGAGTGGTTGCTTCTTCACCCACTTTTGAAACTGGTAAAATGGCTATCTATGGGGTAGAGTCAGAAAAGGTGTAAGAAAGTGGCAAGAAAGCAGGAGGAAATGGATATGGAAAAACCGCTAAAAGGCTGGTTACTCTTGGAAACATACAGATGAACCTGGTTCATCTGTCAAAGAAACCCTTGCAGATCTGCTGAAAATGGTGGGTGACCGTTGCAAACCAAAAAAGAAGAGAACTCTTAAAACAAAGACCCCTGGCACTGCTAGAGCCAACAAGAAAAGGAAGGTTGCTCCTTTTGACACTACTGAATTTCCTTTCCCAATAGGAAGAGCCACAAGGAGTCAGCTGAAGCAAAGTGATGAGGAGTTCCAGAAAGCTTTAGAAGAAAGCAAGAAGAAAAGGATGGACAAAGAAAAGAAAAAAGTAGGAGAGCCTGTTGAGGTTGTTGATGTGGATGAGATGGACATGGTCCATCAAGGTGAAAAGGTGACTGCTGAGGCGGAGGTTCAGACTCCCAAGCCCAAGAAAGCCAAGACTTCTTCTAAGAAGTCTACTTTTGTATCCAAGTCTGCTGAACCATCCACCCTGGCCAAAAGGACCAAGTCTTTAGTGAAAACTAAATAAGTAAAGATTGCTGAAGAAGAAGAATGGAGTGGAGAAGAGAAGGATGAGTCAGACAATGAAAAGGACAAGTTGGCCAAGTTCTACAAAAGAACTACCTTGAAGGGTAAACTACTAAAGGATTTGGAAGAAGAGGACAAGTCAGAAAGGGGTACAAATTTCTTTCGATGCAAAGGAGCTGGGTGACATGCTAGGTGTACCTTCTGAAGGGTAAAATGATTACACAAAGCTGAAGTGGCCAAGCCTAGACACCCTTCCTACCGACCTGACCATCACCAAGAAATTCTTTGATAATGAAGAAGAAAGTGAGCCCAAGGTTGTATACAAAAGTGAAATAAAGACCCCACAAGGTATTGTTTGAATTCATCAACAAGCGTGTTCTGCCTAGGCAGGAAAAAAGGCACATCGCCAACTTCATGGACTTGGTTTTGATGGAATGTCTGGATAGTGGGAGGCAAATGAACTGGCCTGGATTTATTATCCAGCTTCTCGATAGAGTTATCAATGTCTCCAAAGCCCATGTCATTCCCTATGGCTTCATTCTCACTGTTATTCTTTCTCATCGTAAGGTTCCATTGAAGGAGTGGGAGAGGGCCACAAGCAAAGACCATTTTGGGGTTAACACTCTGCTTGTTTGTGATTATGAGGTCCATGCCATTCCCAATAAACCTGGTTCATCTAAAAAGACACCAGTCAATAGCAAGGTCAGAGCCCTGGTGCAAGACAGTAAGGAAAAGGATGTTGAGATAGCAAGGCTGAAGACACGGTTGGATGAGGTAGAATCTAAGAGAGATGCTCTCAGAACAGAGCTTGAAAAGGAAACGGAGAAGAATGATCGAATTATTCAAGACATGATGCACCTTCTCTAAGCCAAAAATCAAGCCTCCGGTTCTTCCAAGCCTTAACTTCCTAGCCCAGTGTAGAACTTTCAGTGACCCAGTCTGGGATTTTTCATGTTTTTGCTCATGTTTCTCAATATTTTTATTTCTTTTTGTGGATTGTGGAAGCATCATATCGTTGATCAATGAAATTTGCTGCTTTTTTCTCTAATTGACTGTCTATACTTCTTTGATAGTTTAAATTCTTAGCTTGATTGTTGATGATTAATCTATGAATGCATTTGAAGTAGCCACGATGGCCATGAGTAAGTTTTAGAATCTGGGATTCACACATTTTTTATGCAACTTTTTGATGATGCCAAAAAGGGGAAAATTAAAGTTGTGCTTTATATTCTGAACAATGATATTTATAACCTGATGAACCTGGTCCTTGATGATAAGTGAAAATTGTTCTAACATTGTGTTGATATTGGGCTAAGTTGAAATAGGGCCTAAGTTTATAAAAGCACAGAGTTTGTCATCATCAAAAAGGTGGAATTTGTTGGCCCAAGTAAAGGATAGTTTTAAAGATTGACAAAGGAACTCAGGCATGAACCAGTTCCATCCCTGGTATACATAGACACGGGCAGACTCAAGCACGTGAGATGCACATGAAGGAAATAAACGTAACCTAGCAGAATAAATATCTCCTGATCGAAAAGGTTGCATAATTGATAAGGAGAAGGACTCCTTACTCAAAGAGAACATTATTCAAGATAAGGAAGGAGTTAGGAGTTGAGATTAACTAAAACTCTTCCACTAAGGAAGAGTAGCATTAGAACTCTATTTAATTCTTTATCAACTAACTCTATATATTGAAGGATGTTCTCATTTTACAGGCATGCACAAACGCAGAAGTTAAATAGAAATTGAAAGCAGAATAGCAAGGCATTTTGCAAGCAATTCGTGTGAGATGTAAGTGTGAAAACCTGAAGCTACTTGAACCAAATAGAAGAATCAGTTCCAAGAGTTTGTATTTTATTCTAGTTCAATTGTAGTAGGTGTTTTCATATTGTACCTTTCAGCTTTATCTAGAAGCATCTGTAATAGGTATTCAGTGTATTCAAGTTAGAGTTAACTTGAAGTTGTCGCAACAGTTNATCATACGGCTCCATCCCGGAAGCAGGACCTTCCCTTTCCTTTGACCAACGGGTCCTCAAACCTTTATGATTTCGTGTTGAACCTGGTCGGGCTGTAATACTAGGAAAGCGGAAAGCATGGGTAGGGCAAGAGGCTGTGGACGACGTGATTTACAAAAGAGTTTTTGTAAATGCAGTATTTGGCTCAATGATTTAGTGAAGAGTTTGGGAAAATCCTACTGGGAAGTAGGTCGTGATTTTTTCATCTTTTGAGCCAGGTGTTTTCCACGTAAAATTCTTGTGTTCTTCAATTTATATGCTTATTATTCTGTAACAGTTGTATTAGGAACACATAGAAGAACTAGGTCCTTCCATAATCTGTGCACGCAAAAATTGGACACCACGCAAATCACCCCCGTGTTGTGTGGAATTGAAGTATAAAACATCATATGAGCTAAAAAGCATCTCTTCCAAAGAGAGTCGACCATCGATTTCTTCGTCGACACTAGAAATATGATCTGAAGTCACGAAGAAAGAATGAGGAACTGGGGAACATTGCATGGTCAAGAAGAATGTTGGGAATTTCTAACCCACCTAAATCGAGAGTTCATCAAGTGGAAACTTTCTTGCTGAGCAGCTGAGCAATTCTGAGGAGGGCAAAGAAATATTTCATTAAGCTGATGGATTTGGAAGGGATTCAGCTGTATGCACCAGTGAGAGTCCTGAGACAATTCGATTTGGTCCAATACGTACCCATTTGATCTCCAATGGATTTGTATGAGGACAATTACAATGAAAAAATTCTAATTTCGAGGATAAGAAGGCTTCAAGAGGGGTAGAGTGACTTGATAAAGATTGGTATGAGACAAAACTCATGGTGTACGCCCGAGTATTTTTTGTGTATTTCTGAAGAAGATCAACTGGCCAGGCCTAGTCGAGAAGGGTTAGCCGGTTTGGAAGAATCAAGAGCAGCTTTGAAAGTATACCACGAGGTCCTACCTCACTACCTTGTTAACCTCTATCATGCACCAACAGGTAGTCCCAAGATTGATTGATCATATGCTACCACCGCCTGATAATGACAATCAGATAATGGAGTACATACAGATTCAGTCCGAAGAAGAACCAAAGGAGGATCCAGAAGAGGATCCAGAGTATAATCATGATGATGTCGAGGAAAAATTCGAGGAAGATCCTGAAGAAGATCCAGAGAAGGTGATCCTAGGAGGAGATTTCGGGGAAGGTTATTGAGTTGTTGGTTGATTTCCATTTTGTACCCTTTAAATTCCCTAAGAGAAATCCTATAAGCCCATAAGGTCTTTGTAAATCCTGGAGGGGAAATGTTGTAGAATTTGGAGATTATCCCTTATCTTTTGTGTTAGTGATGTTAAACCTTTGAAGCCTTTGTAATCCATGTTGTAACCAGCAAATTTCCTATCAATGAAAACCAGATTCTCTTTGGATCTATTTGTTAACAATTACGATGTAGGCCTACCTCCGGCAAAGAGAGGTCCCTAAATATTTTAGGAACGCGCTTGCTCAAATATGGGAATTAAATGCTCTGTGTGATTACATCTATGCACTCCCTGAGATAGCTTCTACTCTGGTTTTTTTTCTTGATTTATCGTTTCATTTATTTTATCCCCCAAAATATAGGCTGATTTGTAGCCACCGTATAATTTGAGGTCCAAAGGGAAGATGACTATCATAGATAACCCGGGCAGAAATGCTCAGGTAATAACTGACGTCTCAGGGGGTTCAGGGGGAAGGATGAATCTTGGAATGATGAATACGACGCTCGAATGGAGAAAGAAATGTAGTCATTAAGAGAGGAGGTATAATAGATCAGGGAATTGGCACATCCAGTCGTGACGACTCTTCCACCGCCACCCTATTTATCATCACTAGATTTAATCCCCGAACACTTTTCTTCATCAACCCGACAACCTACCAATATCCCATACGCAGTATATACCTGTGGCACACACCGCCACCCATAAGAGATAAGTTCCACCCGTATATAATTCAACAGAACCCACTTTCACCGCACCTGTCATAGTCAGGATTCCTTATGAGATCGATCAGTATGCTGAAATAAAGAGCGAAGAAAAATCCAAGGAAGTTGAGTTGATTTCTGAACAATTACATGTACTGAGGAAACAAATATAGAACCTGCATGTTGCTCGAGGGTGCGAGAGCTTAGATAATGAATATTTATGCATATACCCAGACGTTGATATGTTGGCATGATACAAGACTCTAAAGTTTGATATCTTTGAGGGGACAGTCGATCCCCATGCCCACTTGAGAATATATTGTGATAAGTTAGTAGGAGTGGAAAGGAATGAGAAGTTGAGGATGAAGCTATTCATAAGAAGTTTGAATGAGGAAGCATTCACCTGGTATACCAAATAAGACCCTAGAAACTGGACAAAATGGCATGACATGGATGAAGATTTTATGAACTCCTTCAGGTTCAATACTGAAACTACACCAGATATGTTTGCCTAGGTGAACAAACAAAAGAAGCCATCTAAGTCGTATCAAGAGTATGCTCGTCGTTGGAGATCAGAAGCAGCTAGAGCACAACCCCTACTAGATGAAAACGAGTTGACCAGATACTTCATTCACTCCCAGGAAGGAATCTGCTTTGAGAAAATGATGGGGATGACGGGCCAGAAGTTTCTCGAGCTAGTCAAAATGAGAGATTTCTTGGAAGAAAGTATTAAGTCCAGGAAGATACTTGCTGCGATGCAGGCTACTAGCAAGGCTATACATCCCGGTTCCATTGGCAGCAAAGAGAAGAAAAAAAGAGGTGACGAAAATTGTCCCGTATGATCAACCAAGTCCTTCTTGCCGATCCAATCCTTATCCTACAAACACTCATTCTCCAAACTAGCCCACTTATACCCCAGTTTAGAATGCATAGCTACATTACAATACCCAATCACATTACAATCCACTCAGAGCCAATATACATCCAAACTCACCATGACCATATGCCCTTATTCAAACGACTACCCATCAAAATAGATTTGCATATGCTCCCAGACCATGTCCCAACTTCAAAGAGAGAAATCCCAGAAATTTTACCCAATTGCTGAACCTTTGGCCCAATTATTTGAGAGAATGAGAAGAGCTAGATTGATATTCCCAGTTGAAGGAAGAATCCCACACCAGCCTACTAAATATTTTGACGGAAGCAAAAGTTATGTCTATCATTCACATGTTCCAAGACATGACATTGAGGGCTGCTATGATTTGAAGCACGAGATTAAATTATTGATTAAATGCAGAGCTATTCAATGCACCCTAGCCCCACCAAATGTAAACCATAATCCATTACTAAACCACATAAATCAAGGGGAAAACATGATCACCTTGGAGGAGGACAATGATTTAAAGGAGACAATCTTACCATTGGAACACTGAAGCAGCAAGGACAAATCCATGGCCAACCTCGTTAATCACAGTGCAACTCAAGCTGTCATTAATGGTCCAAACTTATCAACAACGGCCCTCCATAGTCGTCAAAAAGGATTGGAATCATGAGTATAAAGCAGTCCCATGGACCTATCAGTTAAAAGGAAAAATGACAAAAACTGCAGCTGCTCATGGGATGACTCGATCCGGGAGATGCTATGCACCTGAAGAATTGAACCGAGGAAATTCAAATAGAGAACAAAACCAAAGGAAGAATATATTTGATGCAGAGACAGAAGATTTTTGGGGAAAGATACTAGTTAAGGTATACACTGTAGAAGAGAAATTGAGGAAGAACACTGCCCACATATCAATCATGGATTTGTTGATGAGTTTGATAGTCACAAAGACGCTTCGGTAGAAGTGCTAAGTAGAGTGAGCGTGCCAGGTAATACCACCACAGAGGCACTGGTAGAAACTATTGGAAAGATGGTGGTGGCAAACAAAATCTCCTTTCAGAAGGAAGAGATCCCTATGGAGGGAGTAGATCACAATAGAGCTCTACACATCACTACCAAGTGTGGAGACAAAGTCATATCTAGGGTACTGGTCAACGAGGGATTCAGAGTGAATATTTGCTCGCTCTCAGTTCTGCAAGAATTAGGTACTCATATAAGAGATGTGAAATAAATTCAGTGAGGGTAAGGGCTTTTGACGGGTCACAGAAAGACGTTATTGGGAGATTTATATTTGCAGGTTGAACCCGTTGAGTTCACAGTGTTATTCCAAGTGACAGATATCTCATCCTCATAAAACTTGTTTCTAGGTAGGCCATGGATACATATGGAAAGGGTAGTTCCTTCCACCCTCTATCAGTGTATGAAGTTTGAATGAGATTGTCAAGAAATAGTAATATATGGGGAATGGAGTGAATCAGCTTATTTGGAACATTCCTTTTATAGTGGGGCTGGATGGAGTCATTTTTCATGCATTCGAGATCATGCAAGTAGTAGAAATGGAGAAGGGTGAATGTCGCTACAACCTGCAATCACCATATGTGTCAGGGATGGTAATTCAAGAAATAATAAAATAATGGTACAAGCAAGGATCTGGGCTGGGAGCCCAATAAGATGGGATAACCGAGCCAATCCACCAAAACATCAGAAGGATACCATCCGCTTAGGTTATTAGCCTACAATTGCAGGAGTCCATAACAGTAACCCTGGAAGAAAGATTTTGTGCTAGAGCATGTTCCAGGTTTGGGTCAGAGCTTACTACAAGAAGAAGAGATCATTGACGGGATCGAAAGATTATTCATGGCAATGATCGAGGAGTATTGCGGTGAAGCTGACAACAAGACACTGACCATTAGGATGCCGAACCAGGAGAGACTTTGAGGAACTAGACAGCCAATCCATCTCTGGTTCGCCGAGAGTCTTGGTAGTGTGGAATTGTCGTAATTTTTAAAATTGCATGGCCAATTGAGTCGTGATTCATGACGACGCCTTTTTGTTAAACCGCCTCTTTGAACGTTGAGCCCTTCTTTTCAACAATTAAGTATTATTTTTCCTGAAATCATACAAACTTGTATTTATTTTAATTTATACTCATCATTTTCTTTTCAGTGATCATACTAATACAAAATTGTGTTCCACGATTATGACATGTAATGAAACCCTCGAACAAAATGAGCCAGACTACGAGGAATACGACGAGAGTATGATGCCCGAGAACCTACCGTAGGATATTGATTAGTTAGAAAGCCAGAAGAAGCCCAATCTCGAGGAAACAACGGTGATCAATCTGGGAAGCAAAGACGACGCAAAATAAACTTATCACCTGGAGGCAGAATAGAAAAAAGAATTGGTAGAACTACTCCAACAGTACGTCAACGCATTCACCTAGTTGTACAATGATATGACTGGACTGAGTACTGACATCGTCTCACATTCACTGCCTACCGATCACGCCAAACCACCGGTCAAGCAAAAACCCAGAAAATTCAAGCTTGATTTGAGTCTGAGAATCAAAGAAGAAGTCATCAAGGAAATAGATGCGAATGTGGTAAGGGTCACGAACTACCCTACTTTGTTAGGCAACATAGTGTCGGTTCTTAAGAAGGACAGAAAGAGTAGAATATGTGTGGATTACTGGGATCTTAACAAAGCAAGTCCTAAGGACGACTTTCCTCTACCCGACATTCAAATTTTTATTAAAAACTATGTAAAGCATTACAATCATTCGTGGATTGTTTCACCGGATATCACCAGATTTTGATGCACGAAGAAGATGCAGAGAAGACATCACTCACCATGACATCAGGAGTTTACTGTTATAGGGTCATGCCATTTGGCCTTAATAATGTCGGTTCCACCTACATGAGGACCATGATGACCCTTTTTTAATCCATAAGGAGATTGAAGTATATGTGGATGGCATCATCATTAATTCACGGAGGAGAACGGATCATTTAAGTGAGTTGAGGAAATTCTTAAAACGGCTGTGAAGATACAATTAGAAATAGAACACTACGAAGTGTGCGTTCGGATTTCCCACGGAAAATTATTGGGATTCATCGTTAGTAAGAAATGGATAGAGTTAGATCCCTCGAACATCAAGGCTATTCAGGATTTTTCGCCTCCCAAAAGCAAGAAGGATGTAATGAGCTTTCGCATGAGATTGAACTACATCAGCCGATTCATAGCCAGTCAACAATGATTGAGAACCAATTTTCAAGCTATTGAAGAAGGATGTCGCCACAAAATGGAAAGGAGAATGCCAAAAGGCTTTCGAATAAACAAGGAGTACTTGTCTAGCCCGCCAGTGCTAGTTCCTTCTCAACCTGTGAAGCCACTGTTACTATATCTATCATTCTTGGAAATGAATTTGGATGTGTGTTGGGGGAACACGATGAGATAATAAAGAAGGAGCAGGATATTTACTACCTGAGCAAGAAATTCACGTCGTACGAAGCCAGATACACCTTGTTCGAATGGACATGCTGTCCTTTAACATGGATCACTTAGAAATTGAGTCATTACCTATCAGCATATACCATATATCTGATATCCATACTAGACCTGCTCAAGTACATCTTCCAAAAACCAATGCCTACGGGAAAGTTAGCAAAATGACATATCCTTCTACTTGAAGACACCATGTACGTGACGCAGAAAGCTATTAAAGAACAAGCATTGGCTGATCACCTCACATAAAACCTGGTGGACAAAGACTACGAGCCAATTACCACGTATTTCCCAGATGAAGAAGTGTTATTCATAGGGGAAGACACTTCAGAGACTTACCTTGGATGGAGAATGTTCTTCGATGGAGCTGCAAATTTTAAGGGGATAGGAATTGGGGCAGGCTTAGTCTCCGAATCACGACAACATTATCAGATTTTAGCAAAGATAAGGTTTCCATGTACCAATAATATGGCAGAGTATGAAGCATGTATCCTTTGGATCAGGATGGCAGTCGATATGAATATAAAGGAATTCTTGGTCATAGAAGATTCTTAATTGTTAATCCGCCAAGTCCAAGGAGAATGGACCACCAAGAATGTCAAGATCCTCCCATACCTGAATCGTATAAAGGAATGGTGTAAAAAGTTCACCAAGATCGAGTTCAAACATGTTCCCAATATCAAGAATAAATGTGTTGTTGCTCTTGCAACATGGCCATCCATGACTCAACACCCGGACAAGAATTACACTGACCCTATCGAAGCAGATATCTGAGACCAGCATGCATACTGCTTTCATGTAGATGAAGAGCTAGATGGAAAACCTTGGTATCATGACATCAAGAGATTTCTTGAGGCAAGAGAATATCTAGAGTGTGCTACTACCGCTTAGAAGTGAGCATTAAGAAGACTGGGAAACCATTTTGTCCTTAACGGGGAATTCCTTATAGGAGGACCCCGAACTTGGGTCTGTTAAGGTGCATAGATGTTGCTGAATCAACAAGATTATTGGAAGAAATACATTCAGGAACATAAAGGCCTTACATGAACAGCTTAACTTTATCCAGGAAGACTCTAAGGGCAGTATACTTTTGGATGACCATAGAAAGGAACAAAATTCGCTACGTGTAGAAATGCCATCAGTGTCAGACTCACAGGGATTTCATTAGGGTCTCGTGAAATGAGTTAAATGAATGGGTTCTACTTGGCCGTTCACCCTTGGGGCATGGATGTAATATGGACGCACAGAACCGGTTGCGTCAAACAGGAATTGTTTCATCCTGGCGACCATCGATTATTTCACCAAGTGGGTCAAAGCTTCCACATACAAGGTTATTACAAAGAAGGTGGTGGCAGATTTTATCTGTAACAACCTAGTCTTCCAATTCAGAATCCCAGAGTCAATTATAATTGGCGATGCAGCCAACCTCAATAGCGACCTTATGAGGGATATTAGAGAGAAGTTCAAAACTGTCCATCGTAATTCCACAGCATACAGGTCGAAAATAAATGGAGCAGTTGAAGAAGCTAACAAAAATATTAAGAGGATCTTGCAAAAAATAGTAGACAATCACAGGCAATGTGTTGAGAAACTATCATTTGCCTTACTTGGCTTCACACTACAATGAGGATGTCTACTAGGGCAACGTCATACATGTAGGTATATGGTACTGAAATTGTCATACCTGCAAAAGTCGAGATACCATCTTTAAGAATCATCGAGGAACCCAAGTTGGAAAATGCATAATAGATATGTATCAGGCACGAACAACTTATGCTCATCGATGAAACGAAGATGGACGCAGTTTGTCATGGTCAGCTGTATCCAAATAGGATAGCCAATGCGTTCAACAGAAAAGTGAAACCTCAGTCGTTCACGTCAGGGCAACTAGTATTCAAGAAGATATTCCCCCATCAAGAGCAAGCTAAAGGGAAGTTCAGGCCAAATTGGCATGGTCCCTATGTGATCCATCAGGTATTTTCAGGAAGAGCATTAATCTTAGCAAAGATAGTCGGCAGGGTGAGCACAAAGCCCATCAATTTAGACACAATCAAGATATATTATATTTGAAGACAATAGAGTTAGGTGTTTGTGTAAAAGAACTACGCCTAACCTGACTTCCCACGGGGGATACGTAGGAAACCTACGTAGGGTCCGGTCCCCCTTTGTAAATCCAAATATCATTTCCATGTATCCGGAACAACGCCATGGCTTGATTTTCCTTGGTGGCAATAAGTAGGCAATCTATGTCGGATTCAATCATTTACTGTAATCTAACTACATTTTGATCTGATTCCATTTGGATATGTAGGCAGTCTGAGTCAGACTCGGTCATACCATCTAAAATTACATGTCCTCACTTTTTACATCTATTATAATTGAACTATGTTTTGACCTGATTTTGTTTGGATACGTAGGCATCCTGAGTTAGGTTCGGTCACTGCAATATTTCATTTACTCACACCCTCGAATTACGCTCAGACCTAATTCCTTTGGATACGTAGGCAACCTGAAAAGGTACGGTCATCACCCTAGGAAAGCCTTTGTAATGCATTGTCTAGATTAGGAAATGATCACATTTGCAAGGAAACCCCGTCGTCAAGGGCATATCCAGCGAAGCATCATCGCAAAAGAAGAGCCATCTAGAGATGATATCCGCATCCAGGGGGTTTCAAACATGTCATAATATAGAACAGCGATGCTAATTGAGTGATAGGAATAAAAAGGCGCCAGATAAACTCAAAATCAATATTATACGCGCTACAACCTCATAAGCTTTCAAATCCCTTTTATTCTCAATTTGTTTGAATCTTGCATAGCCAAAAACTACATTTAAATTATTTGCAGGTATACCAGAGATAACCCTCCAACGCAACCAGATCCCGTCGTCTACTCTTCCAATGAGAGTACCTTGTTAATAATGCATCATTCGCCATGCCAATAAGAGTACCTTATACATATTGCACAGTGTGGTCTACCAATGAGATTACCTTGTACAGATCGCACCATCCGCTCTTCCAATCAGAGTACCTTTACAAATCGCACTGTTCGCTCTGCCAATCAAAGCCCATTGTATAGTCGTAATGCGCAACCTAGACGCATCATCAGATTGTATATATATCACGTCGATCTGCCAAATTGGAGATTTTAGATAGACCGCTGCAAACCTTGTCACTAGCGTCGCCAATCGAAGGTTATATCATTCAATTCCATCACATGCCTCACTGATCGACAATCGCAAATTAGAAAATAGTTTTTCATTCAAGAGTACCTCTTAGGCATGCTTCTTATATTTATTATTTTTGAATGTCTTGACATTTTTATTTGTGCAGTATACATGCGATTTTACATTCTTACGTGATTCAAATTCAAACGTTCCTATCGCGTGGAGATTCAAATTCAATGTTCAAAGTCAAATACTCTCATCGCGCAGAGACTCAAATTCAAAGTCAAAGTCGAATAGTCCCATCGAGTGGAGATTCAAATTCAAAGTTCAAAGTCAAATTCAAAGTTGAACACTCCCATAGTGCGAAGATTCAAATTCATAGTTCAAAATCAAATTCAAATTCAAAGTCAAAGTTACATAGCCCGACTAACCTTCAAGTTCCGACATCCCATCCCGACATCCCAAATAATGTTTCACAGTTGTGAGGCTTCAAGTTCAAACATCCCATCCCCGGCATCCCAAATAATGCTCCACAACTAGGAGGCTTTAAGTTCAAATATCCCGTCCCCGGAATCCCAAATAATGATCTACAATTCGTAGGCTTCAGATTCAAACATCCCGTCCCGAAAATCCCAAATAATGCTCTACAATTTGGAGAATTCAGATTCATACATCACATCGCCCAAAGATCCCAAATAAAGGCTTTCTGGCATCCAGGCATTATCATTCCTGCATATATAGACATTATATCCTAATATATTTGCATCACAATATATGTGTATGTGTGTATCTTTTTTTTGCAAGTTAAACACTACAACATAGAACTACCTCTTAGCAGCAAACCAGGTTACATCGGACAACATACTCATAAGCAGGACAAGGATCCATTCTCCAACTCAATTCGACTAGTAGAACTCTAACTCATAAAAACTCTTCAAAATCTATAATCAAGCTGTAACCCAAAAATCATTGGGGTCAGAATCTTTCTGTCTTGCAGTATCGTCACAATACGGTACCAAGGCAATTCCTACGAGCATAACTCTCTCCAAAATCATAGTTCCAAAACTACATACGGCTTGATCCTCATTGAGCCCGAGGTATGTAGCGATTCAAAAGCTAGAATTCGGCCATAATCTAATAGGTCAATGTTTTTCACAACTTCATATATCGAGTTTGCAGTATATGCCTGAAGTCGGGGAAAAATTGATCATTAAGTCAATTTCTTTGTCCGCAAACACTCTTATCGTCTCCAATCAAAGAGGGGCAATTGTTGATAACTAATTTTGACACTCTCCTTTTTAAAAATTAAATGTTTACGCTTATTGGTAACCAACAATGTAATGGTGTATTTTAAAATTATTAGTATCTATTTTCTCAAAAGATAAATAATATAATAAAATACCATAGTAATAATAGTTATTGATATGATTATATGATAATAATAATAATAATAATAATTTGGTAATTAGAATTATACAGCATCTGTTACTTTGATTAATCAAACAACTGACTTACATAGTTAATATATGTTCATTTAATTATGCTTATTTTCTAACTATAAGATTAGCTTATAATAATTAATTAATAATATATCTGCTAATTACACTTTGTTATATTTTATCGGTATTAAATAAGTTTAATTAATTTAATTATAAAAGGGGATTAAGATTTAAAATAGACTACAATTGCAATTGATGGATTTTAATTAAAGTGGCCATGAGGTTAAGTACAATTTCAGCTCAATACCCAACTAGTTTAGCCCAAAATTCCCCTGACCCGCTCAAGCCCACATTAGCCTATCCTCTTTGGCAAACTGCGTCATCTTGCCTCCACCAATCACAACACACCATGTTACCAGACTCAAATACACTCACTAGAGGCCGTCCGATTAAGATCATCAACGGTCTATATTAATCCCTCATTTTCCTTTAATTTTAACTCCTTAGGTTTAATCCCAACCATCGGATCAACATGATCCAACGACCTCCATTAAATCTCCCATACCCTATTTTTCTTTTATTTTGCCTAAAATTCCTTGAGTTGTTGATCAAACTCATCCAACGGCTCAGATTAATCCCACCCCTTTAACCCACCAAATACCCTCTAACCCTAATTCATTCCATACTTACCATCCATCCTTCCTTACCCTTTCCTCTCGCTCTTTCTTCGTCCTTCCTTCTACGAAACCACTGAAACCTTGCACAAACGAGTGCAAGGTCACTAGAGACAATTGAAACTACATGATTCATCCCTAATAAGTCGAGAATCAAGCCAAATATTTCCCTTTCCATCACCTATTTTTCAAATCACAAACCTCGAACCCTACACCCAAATGTGAAGCTCGAATCTCACCATTATATCTCCCTATTGTTCAAATCAACATCAATACATGGCATGCATTCATGGCTACCTCACTGTGACACATGACGATCCAGAGGTCAAACGAAGGGACCTCTGGATGTTAGCTTTTTTTTTCGGCGGTCCGTTAGCCTCAAACGGCTAGTCCGATCATTATTTCTTGTTAGGTAAAATCTTTACCATCTTTTTCCCCTCCTCGTTTCATCGTACAACCTCATCAGCGACCATCATTATCTCATGTCTTTTGTTTAATTTTAAATATTCAAACAAAACCCTAAGGCTCTAATCATTACTACAAATACCGGGCTTTAATACTCTCGCAAACACACACAACTACCATAAAATCCTAGTAAATGCTTTGCACTTAATTTTCTTTAAGTATTTAGTGAATTTTCCTAAACTTCTTTTCTTTCTTTTGTTTCTGTTCGATTTTAATTGTGAGTATTGGTTCTTAAACGGGTAAGTGTACACATTTGGTCTGTTGCCCAAGGAAGATCAGGAGACCTCTAATCTTACTTCAACAAGTCAGATTTATTTTTTAGTTTGTTTTTCTTCTCATATTGTTTTATTTGGTTATATTATAGTTCTCTGTTAATCTACTCTCTCTCATGTTAGTCAGCATGTCTCTCTCAGATGTGTTTTTCCACTCATGTTGATTTCCATTAACTAATTTATATTCCATGTTAAATTTTATGTTTATCTCTTATGTTGTTTTGTTTAGTAGAAAATGCCTCTTGGTGACCACTGAATCCTATTTCTTATGTTCATATCTGCTTTGACAATAGTTCTTTGTTGTTAGTCGTTTAGAATCCTACATAATCTTGTTTAGCTAATTGGTGTTTTTCATTAAAAGTATGTGAGCTCTATCATGTCGGCGTACTTGACAGATTAAAGTATTATTAGTAGTAGTTTGTTTATAATATTAACATGAATATAGAGCGTGTAATGAAAACTTGAATACATACCCTAATATGTTTAGTAACTCTATTTTTTTTTACTGCAACCATGCATATTGTTTCTACTAGTTGTTTGAGTTTGTAACACCTTAATGAGCCTGACTTAACAATTAAGAGATCCCTCCTTGGCACAAATACTGCTCGAGGTCCTAGAGATCCTCGTGAACTCTGAAGTACCAGGGGGTCCATCACCCAACTATATTCTCAAAAGAATTTCACGTGCAGAAGTCGAACGAAAAGAATGATTTTTTGAGGGGAAAAGTCTTCAAGTGAACTACTTAGGAAAAACTTGACGGCCCAAATATTTTCGAAAAGAGTAGCAACTCTACAACACAAATTGAACCTGGATTTCATAAAGATAATCAATCATTTTTGAAAGATTAAAATGAATCATGAAAAATGAGCCTTCAAAATGGGTAACGCATAATTCATTTTGGATACACAAAAGGTTCGACTATCAACACAAACCTTCATCTTTAAAACAAATCTTCGTGTTTCAACTAAATCATGCAACATTGTTTTAGACCAAACACTTCTTTTGTAGATTCAGTTTTTCGACAAATATTCCATCATTCATACAAGTTTTCGTATAAAACCCAATTAGTAACCTCAAAATTAACTAGGAGATAAACAATTTCTTTACCCATATTTAGCCTAAATTTAAGGTACTACTTTACGTAAAATTTTAAGGGATGCCTAACACCTTCCCCTTAAAATAACTAAAACTTTTACCCGGATTCTCATTGGTTTAGTAGACTATTAAGACGTTGATCTTTATAGACTTATAGGTACCCTAGTATACCTTTAAATATTAGGTAGCGACTCTTTTTTATCAACTTCAAGAAAATCACAAGTTGTATTTTGTTTTGACCTATGCAAAATAGGGTAAAATAATGTTTATAATAGGTATAACACAAAGCTACAAATAAAAGAAGATACGATATCCCAACCAAAGGTGGAGGAGAGATTTGGATCTAGACAGTCAGAACCAGAAAGGAGGTCCGGAAAGAACAGGTACGAACCTTACATGGGACCTGCGGGGTAAGATCTTAGGACAAAATCATAACAGAAATGGTTTCATCAGAGATCACGATAAAAGGAGAAATGATATTCCTATAAATTTAGAAAGGAACGGGATATGACAAGAAACAACGATCAAAATTCCCGATCAAAAATAGGAGATTAAAACTTCAACATCAGTACTTCCGAGCTAGTAGATGTGTTCAGAGGCATGGGCGACAAGGTACAGTGGCCTAAAGAGAATGAGATTAGATCCTAGTAAGAGAAGTCAGGAATTTTGGTATGAATTCCATAATGATCACGGTCACAGAACAACAGATTGTAGTCTCCTACAAGCGGAGGTTGATAATTTATTAAAAAATGGCTATCGCATTGACATGTTTATTGAGAAAAGAAAGCAGTCTTAGATGAAAAGCAATCAAGAACCACTAACGCCCCCATCACCAAAGAGAACAATGAATGTAATAACTGGGTTTGAAGAGTATAATGGAGTTAGATACATGACAGCAAAAAGAACAGCCAAAATCTCACTAACCCGCGGGAAGCGGATTCGACAACTGTTGGAGGGAGATAACATAAGATTTGACGATAAGGATGCAGATGGCTTGTTTATCCCTTACTTGTTGGTTATATCTTTACTTGCTCATGATGTTTATGTCAAATGAGTTTTGGTTTTTCCATGTAGCTCTATAAATATTATATTACTGAGAGTGGTCAATGAGATGCAAGAAACTAATTGTGTGATATACGGATATCTCGATCTTTATCTGGGTTAGACAATTCAAGTGTCATAACAAAGGGAGAAATTATACTATATACATTTGCCGAGAGTGTCGTGAAAGACACCAAATTCTAAGTGGTGGATGCAAACATGGCTTACAATATGATTTTAGGAAAGCCATGAATCCATGACATGGATGCAGTACCATCAACTTTGCATCAAATTATCAAATTCCCATCACAGCTGGGACTTCGTCAGATCAGGGGAGATCAACAAGTGACACATGAAACCAACACAATTGTTGTGGCGAGTGGAATGTCCAAAGACAGGGATGAAAAATAGCAATTATAGTGTTCGACTGAGGAGAATTTATTTTCTACCTCAACTAAAAGTGCGAGGAACGAAGCAGATATAAATGTGAGACCTGATGTGATCCAAGACCCAGAAGAGAATGAAACTATTAAAACAACTACAGAAGAAGCTGTTATAGTTCGTCCACTGGTTTGACAGAAAAGTCTATGTTGGGACAAACTTAAGCCCAGAGCTGAAAAGTTAGTTAATTGAATTTTTACACGCTAACGCTGATTGTTTTTCTTGGTCGCACTCGGACAAGACAGGTATTCCAGCAACGGTAATGACTTATAAGTTAGAAGATGCATTACACCCCCCCCCCCCCCCCCCCCATGAGGCAAATGAAGAGAAAGCAAGGAGCATTCAAAAACCAGGTAATTCAAGAATAGGTAATTAACATCTGAAAATTGGTTCGATTCGTGAGGTAAAATACCCTGACTGGTTATCCAATACTATCGTAGTACCTAAGAAAAATGGTAAATGGCGAGTATGTGTAGATTATACTGATCTAAATAAAGCATATCCTAAATATTCATTTTCTTTACCGCATTTAGATAAATTAATCGATTATACTAATGGTCATGAACTTTTAAGCTATTTAGATGATTATTATGGATATAACCAAATAAAAATGGATCCCCACGATGAGGACAAAACTTATTTTATTATAGACAGGGGGACATATTACTACAAAGTCATGCCTTTTGTCTTGAAGAATGCTGGGGCTATGTACCAAAGGCTGGTGAACAAAATGTTTCAAGAATATTTAGGGAAAACCATGGAAGTCTACATCGATAACATGCTAGTAAAACCAGCGCAAGCAGAAGAATGAAGGGAAACAACTTTAATAAGGATGGTATCGCAAAAGTAAAGGATAAAGCGATATCATAATAAAAGAGCGAACCTTTGATACTTCAAGAATAGGGACTTCGTCCTCAAAAAGGTGTTTCAGTCATCACGGGCTTTAAGTGCGGGGAAATTAGGTCCGGATTGGAAAGGACCATATCGAGTTCGAGGCATTGCTGGAAAAGGAGCATATAAGTTGGAGACCGTGGACGGGAACTATTACCTTCTAATTGGAATGCAATACACTTGAAAAAATATTACTTTTGAGAAATTATTCACGGTCAGGTATTCCAAAGTTTATGATTTATTTGTTCATATAAGTTTTAATAACATATTTAGATGATAGGAAAAAAGCTAACCCAAACCAGATGATGATATTAAACCCAAAAGACGCACAAATAATTAATTATTCTCTGTCAAGGTTACAAAAATTCTGATGGAGAAGGGGTTCAGCAGTCATCATCTGAACGTTTTTGGTAAACGGACTCTGACCCGTGATCTGACGGTCCTGGAGGGTCCGTAGAAAAATATGGGACTTGGGTGTATGCCCGGAATCGAATTTCGAGGTCCCAAGCCCGAGAAATAAATTTTTAAAGAAAATTATTTTCTAAAAAATATAAAGGTTTTTGGAAATGAAATTTGAGGTGAAACCTGTGATATCGGGCCCGTATTATGATTTTGAAGTCCGGTACAGGTTCAATATGATTTATATGTGTTATCTGTGAAATTTGGTAAGAAACGGACTTAAATTGACGTGATTCAGACCTTAAATGTAAAACTTAATGTTTGTAGAAGTTTGAAGAATTTTCATGGACTTTTAGTTTAATTCATCGTGTTAGTGTTGTTTTATATGGTTTGAAACCTCGAGCGAGTCCGTATTAGGTTATATGACTTGTGTGTGTGGTTGGGCGGGGTCCTGGGGGCCTCGGGTACGTTTAGGATGCTCATCGGGTGTTAATATCACTTGGGAGATAGCTAAACCATTGTTGGTTCTGGTGTCTCGCACCTGCGATGGACCTTCCACGGGTGCGGATACGCAGGTGCGTCTAAGAGCTCGCATGTGCGGCCCTAGCCCAATCCCCCATTCCTCGTAAGTGCGGTGTGTTTTCCGCAGATGCGGAGCCGCGGGTACGGCCATTTGACCGCAGGTGCGACCCCAAGCTTTTTAGTGGGTTTTCGCACCTGCGATGGTATTTCCGCATGTGTGGTCCAAGGGCGCAGGTGCGGAATTGCTGGGCAATTATATCAGATCCGAGGGTTTATGTTATTTTCACTATTTTCGAATTGGAGAGCTCGGGAGAGGCGATTTTTTGAGGATTTTTCACCTGGGTAACTTAGGTAAGTGATTTCTATCCATTATAGACCAATTTCCATGATTCCAATCTTAAATCCAACCTTTAATTTCGAAAATTTTGGGTAGAAAATAGGATAAACTTCATAGACCAAATTATTGAGTTTTGATTGGATTTTTGACCTCCGATTTCAGAGATTTTCATATGTTTTAGACTCTTGAGTGAATGGGTGTCCGGAAAATATAATTTTTACCCGATTACGAGATGTGGGTCCGGGGAACTTTTTGGACGAATTTCCTAATTTCGCGTATTAGCTTCAGACTTATTAATTATTTTGTTTCCTTGTGATGATATTTACTCTATGCAATCGAATTGTCTAGATTTGGGTCACCCGGAGTTAGGTATCGTGGCAAGAGTGTGGTATTGAGTTGATTAGCGCAGTCAAGGCAAGTATCTTGCCTAACCTTGTGTGGGAGAACTACCCCTTAGGATTGAGTCTTCTATGTTGATTGTAGTCCGCGTATGCTAGGTGACGAGTGTGTACTCAAACTTATTTGCAAATAGATTGCCCTTTAAGGATTTTTGGGTCCTTATGTTCCCCGTATATGAATTGAACTTGTTATATCTGAATTCCTGATTTCTAATCTCATCTCCTCCTGTTCAAGTTAGAAGTAGTTGCCTAGCATTCCTTGTTTCTTATATGATCTTAATTGACTTAAATGAAGACCTTTTTTTCCCTACCGTTATGCCATGTCTTCCTTCATATGCTGCCTATTTACTGAGCATTGTTCAAACTGAGTTTATTCGGTGAAGCTAATTGTCTAAGTGAGATTAGTTATAGCTGATTCCCTTGCCGGGATGATTTGTTTTCTTGGTTGCGAACTTGAATGTATAGAATAGTTGCTATATTTGTCTTGTCTTCCCCTCGTTATGTTGTTCTATCTTTGTGCTTGGCATTCCTCTCAGTGGCTACTTCTTATGAGCAAGTTGTTACCACTTTTGTGAATTAAGCCTTTGTATTGATTTGCTCATCGCACTTTGTATTCGGCCTTGTTTGCTTTCGTGCCGGTTGTGGCAATATATGTTGTTTCTGTCGCATTATGGTTGTTTTTCTTAGTGGCTACATTGCATATTTAAATTGGGACTATGGACAGAGATCCAGGAGCTTTTCCCCTATACTGCATCACATATTTAAATTGGGACTACGGACAGAGATCCGAGAGCTTTCCCCCTGTACTGCATCACATATTTAAATTGGGACTATGGACAGAGATCTAGGAGTTTTCCCTTTGTACTGCATCATATATTTAAATTGGGACTAAGGACAGAGATCCGGGAGCTTTCCCCCTGTACTGCATCGCATATTTAAATTGGGACTACGGACAGAGATCCGGGAGCTTTCCCCCTATACTGCATTGCATGATAAATTCTGAGTGGCGGACTGAGTTCCGGTAGTTTGATGATTGAGGAGATTTGAATCGACAGATATAAATATATATATTGAAAAATATAGCTGAAAAGCAATTATCTCCAGGAAAAGTTATGTCTAAAGGACTTCTTTTCGAAAGTATATTTGAAAAACATTTGTCTTGCAGAATGATGATATTTGAAAGAGCAGTACTTGAAAAAATATATTTTGAACATCACGTATTTTGATGATATTTGAAAGAACTTGGGAAAATATATTTTGAACATCACGTATTTTGACCATACTTGAAAGAGCAGTATTTGGGAAAGTGTATTTGAACACCCCGTATTTGAAGAGACTATGTTATAAAGATTTCTCTTTATAAAAATATATAAATATACATTCAGAGAAAGTATGTTTCAAAGAAGAAATTTCTCTATTCCGAAATAATTATATCTTTAAAGTTTTCAAAATGAACTCACGATTAAAAGTTTTCACTCGAAAGTTTGACCATTTTTATTGAGTCATTGGCTAAGGCCTGACGTGAATAAATTGATGTAGTGCTGAGTTGATTGTGTTTTTGTTGGGTTGTAGTTCCTGCCATTTGGATTGCATCCTTTCCATTCTCTTTGAGCATTTCTATTATGTTGTCTGTTGATCGTGATTATTGAATTTTCTTCTGTATTATTTGATCGTATCGTTAATTACATTGAGAAATCTTTAGATAGATATTTTGGTTCGGTCATTTATACATCTTGCCTTTTTACTTATTAGACCGATGGTGTCTTGACTAGTCCTCGTCACTACTTCACCGAGGTTAGTCTTGATACTTACTGGGCACCGATGTGGCGTGCTCATACTACACTTCTGCACATTTTTGTGTGCAACTTCAGGTTATGGTTGTTGGTAGCTGCGCAAATCGTTGCTGAGGAGACCAAAGATAATCTGTTGTTGCATTCGCAAGCTTCGGAGTCACCTTCCTGTTTTATTTCTATTCAACTGTACTTACTTATTCCTAGACAGTTGTACTTAGATTTGATAGAAAGATTTCGTAGAGCTTATGACTTGTACTTACCTGGTTTTGGAAAATTGTAAACTCTGTCAAGAATTCTATTTTGAAATTTTTAAAATTTCTTCATTATTGTTGTTGTTAAGTGGAAATGTTAGGCTTACCTAGTACCTAAGACTAGGTGCCATCACGATACCCAACAGAGGGAAATTTGAGCCGTGACACTATCCATATGGAAATGAATGGAATAAGCATATCATAGGAAATTCTCAAAGAAAAATTTGAAGAGAATTTCAAATTTCTAAGCTCAAGGATTAAATGGGAAGTGAAGAATTGAAGATTGAACAGAAAACTCCCTAAGAGCTATTATATTAAGACTATAAAAATAGTCACGGGATAAATATGCCCATGCTTGTAAACCTGCTACAAGAAAGAAGCTATGAATACTCATTGAGATAGGGTACACGTGCAAAGCACGTACCCTAAGAATAGTTACCCTAAATAAGGATAGTCTTTTATTTTTGGGTGTTTGGTTTAATTAGTTGGAGATTGTACTATTATGGAATATTTAGAATCAGTTTCCTAATTTGTAGGAATTCTACCTTATTTGAGGTATAACATGTACTATATATTTGTTGTAGAATATATTATTTAGTTAAAAGTTGTAAATTGTGAATATTTTTTTATTTCATAAGTAAGTATGAAAATTTCCCTAATTAGAATCCCACCAAATCATTTCACTTTGAGGGATAAGACACTTTTTATCATAGGCGATTTCATTTTCAAATCTCGAATTCCATTAATGATAAGTTGTACTTCTACTTCACCACAGAATTTGGTAATGGCTCAATCTTTCATTACCTGGCGTAACTGTTATGACGAGTGTCAATTGGGGTGATTTCACATTTTTTATTTGCTCCATTCACATCGTACGATATCTTTCTTGTTATATATTTGTAACTTTACAATATAATATCAGTGGATGAACTCCATTCTACTATGGCTCCGGTTAGAAGTAGGAACCGAGGTGGTAGGCTTTGTAGACTAAGTTTCATATCGAGTCAGAGCACTTCTTCTTCTTCTTCTTCTAAGAAGAGTTCTTTGAAACCTTCTTCTTTCTCTGAAGCTAAATAAACAACCACTCCTAGATCTTCTTCCAGATCTAGGATTAAAATGAACCATTGCCTGAACCTTTAGTTTCAGAGATTGTTCCCCCAGAATTTTCTTTTATTTCTGATTGTGAGGCGTGGAATGAAGAAGTTTCCCCATAGAAGCACTTAAACCCGTTAACTGTTATCCTTCCCTCATTAAGTCTAGTGTTCTTCCTCTCGTACGAACAGAATTTCATTGAAAACCTGATTCCCCGATCACAGCCCCTAGTGTTGATGACTGAATAACCACATACGTGAAGGTTATTCGTTTATCTACACTTATCCTTTTATCTTAGGATTTAAACCTCCAATTGACCCAGTAATTCTGGAGTTCTGCCGCTATTTTAATGTTTGCCTCTGGAAAATAGGCATGATAATATAGAGGGCGGTAGCATGCCTTTGTTACTTGTCGGGTTTAGTTCCTGCCCCTTTCACTTTTCAATATCTCATCCATCTATATTCCCTGAAACTCTTTCGGGCAGGTATTTTCACACAAGCAACAAGGAGTAATATCGTCTTAGTTGGTCCTAAATATGATCATGATCGAGGTTAGTATGCTCGGTTCGTGCTATCCCAACTCGTACTTTAGTGAGAGAAGAGAATATTCATTTTTCCCAAAAGTTGAACTTTGCGCGAAAGTGTTTTCCTTTATTTTTGCTTTCTACCATTTTTCTTTCTTAGAATACTAACCTTTTTGCTCGTGTTTTCTTCTTCTCCAGCAGTCATAGAAGTCTTTGGTGAGCTTCTTGAATTCTGTGATTGTGTAGAAAAGATGTTATCTGTTGCTCTTATGGAGCAAAGAACTTGGAAATTTCTATCCCAAAAATTTGGGTGGAAAGTCAAAACCCACGGTATGTTACTTTATTTTACCGTGAATATTTTTATATGCTTATTTTGACATCCTTTTTTATTTTTAGGATTGCAATTTGCGGAATTTTTCCTTCTCCCACTCCCGCAGTTATACTTGATGTTAATACTGCTCAGGAATGAATTTTGAATGTGTACTCTTTGAAGAGGAATAATAAAGGATCCCTTGCCTGTGATGAACATGAAGAAGAAGAAGAAGAAGGTTCCTTAGCGAAGAGGCCTCGAGTTACGAGGAAAGTCATTTTGGATGATGAATCAAACGTCCCTCAAAACAACCTTCAGACTCCGTGCCTTTTCACTTGGTTGATGAGCCTGAAGATGTCCCTATAAAAATTTCGGAGGAAGAAGATGTTGAGCCAGATTTGAACCCTCCTTCAAACCTTGTTGAAAGACTCTTGCCTCAAGGAGTTGAGGTGAAGAGGAATAATTTGGCTTCGTTTCTGAAGATCCACCTCTTGCTACTCTTCCTATGAGTCTCATTGCTCATGTTGTTGCTCTCGATGCTGTCCCTTAAGATAAAGCTGGTCTTTCTACCGGGAACGGTATGAAACAAGTTATGATCGAAGTCCCTGAGGGTATCAACTTGCTGAAGAAACCCCACCGAGCTGCGATTTGGTTGAAGCCTCTAATTGGTCCCCTTGAGAGGAAAAAACTTGACTCCAACTCCTCTATTATTTCGATGAATGATGTGATTCATTCTGCTCTCAAGGTTTGTCTTTTCTCTCTTACTTCTTTTTCCTTTTTTAGGTTTATAATACATTTTCCCTCTCCTTTTTGTTGATCAACTTAATAGGTACGGACCAAATGAGGAGATTGACTTAGACTGAGCAACAAGTTACAGAGTTGGTCACAGAAGCTGACAACTGGAAAGAGCAATTTGAGAGCCTCCAACTGAAGAAGGATATCTTAGTCGGAGACAAAGAAACTTTAGTGAAACAGCTTAGGCTCACTATTGCTGAGGTAGCAGTGGCGAAGGCATCAGCTAATCAAGCAGAAAAATGAAAGGCAAAGATGGAGGCCACTTTTGCTGAGCAACATGCAAGGGCTACTGAGGGGATTCGAAGTTTGAAAGAACTTCTGAATTAAAAAGAAGTGTACCGGGTAATCTGGTCCAAGCATTGACCCAAGCTCAAGAAGATCTCTGCACCTCCTCCAACAGAGTTAAATTCCTTGAAACTACATTGGAACCTTTGAAGGTTTCATATAATGTTGCTGAAGCTGGAAAAGAAAAGTTGAGGTATGAAGTTGAACAACTAGAGAAAGGCTATGAGGCTCTTGAGGACAAACTAACTCTAGACATGAGTTGGGCCTTCCTGAACACTTGTCTTGAAACTTTGACTGAGGCTAGCAAAGAAGGATTTGATCTCGAACCTGAGATTTTCAGGGCTAAAGAAGTAACTGAGACTACTCAGCAACATCAAAGTTCTTCTACACTTGAGGATGAAAGATCCAAGGGTGATTTAAGCAAAGACGGTTTGAAGGCTGACCCTACTGACCCTCAGTCTTCGTCTTCAAGTCCCCTAGTTGATGATGATGCTTAGTTTTCTTTTTCGACAATTGTCTTACATGTTTTTGGATATTTTTGGATGTTTTTATTTTTTGTGGAAACTTTTATCAACATCAATGATGACTTTTTATCATGTTTTATATATTCTTGCAGTCTTTAATTTTTGAGTCTGTTTTCACATTATCTAAGTAGAATGAATGCTTTAATATGCCGTGACTAAATACACACGATAATTCTTATCAAAGAGGGCCGTTAAATGTAATCGATACTAATGAAGATGACGTCTCATCTTAATGTTGGTGTAAAAATATAAAATAAAATAATTATATAAATATCATATTAAAATTATATTTGAGTTATAAAATAACAATTTACATAATTCAAATAAGAAAAGAATTCGTATAATATAAGTAATATTAAAAAATTATATACAATTCAAATAGTGAAGGATTTAATGCATAAAATTTAATTAATATCAAAATATAAGGAAAATGGTAAATAATGGTAGTGAGTATATAATTACCGGTTGACGCACAATTTATATTCCATTAATCAAAATATAATAGAAAAAATATTATGTTAAGAAAAATCGTTCCTTTCCATTATAAAGTATTGTACCCTTCTTTTACTTGTCATTAAATAAATTTCTTAAATTAAATTTATTTTAGTTCTTATATTTTAAATTGATACAACATCTAGGGTCAAACTTCCTAATATATGGTAAGAATATTTAAATCAAATCGTTTTTAATATCTAGCTTAGTGTTATTGCTTAAATCTTTGGTGTTAGAAGTAATGAATTTTATAAGGAAAGAATATATATAGCTACAACCTTTCTTTATTTTAAATTCTTCGATATAAAAGTTTGTATATAGTTCGAATAAGGAGTGATCTAATATTTAAAATTTTAATTAATTTTGAAGCCCTAAATATTAGAAAAATAATTAAATGATTATTCTTAAATATAAGGGAAACAATTAAATGTATATTCCTAAATATTAGGGAGATAACTAAATAAAATTAGGATAATAATTAAAAGATAATTTTGTCTAGTCTGAACTCTAATTTTAAAAGGCATTTATGCTTTTAATATAATATAGATAAATATAGATATAAATAGAAAGAAAATCGATATAAAATGCACTCAGTGATTTCCTAAACAATCTCCTTCTCCTTGGTCTTTCCGAGCTATAATATCCTTGCACGTTTTTTTTCCCTAAAAGCGTAAATTTCATTCATTTTATACAAAAAGTGGTAATGATGGCATATTGGCATTGACCAAACTTTACTTTTTAATTATTTTTTTTTTATTTTCTATATATATATATATATATACACATACACACGCACACAAATACAATATATATATATATATATATATATATATATATCTAGTTATATTTAGAATAATGTTCAACGCATATTATTTATATTATCTACGTATAGTACATAGTTAATATATGTCATCAATCTTTGTTTTATATTTGGAGTAATATATATCATAATCTATTTACATACATAGTACACATATTATATATCATTTATTTTAGCACTAATATATCACATTTATTATTTAAATTCGTACATTATACCAAATATATGTTATTAGTATACTATATCTGTAGTATATTTTATATATTATTAGTATATCTATAATATATATTAAATATATTATATGTATATATCTATTTCTAATGTACTGTACATAAATACGGTGATGAATTTGGATAAGAGGGAGTAGTTGAGTATAGAAGAGGATATTTGTTTTTATTATCTAAAGTATGAAGGTCCTTAGCGAAATGTTGTTCGCATTTATTACCCTTTAAAAATAGGATTCACACT
Source organism: Nicotiana knightiana (assembly GCA_005239525.1). NCBI lineage: Eukaryota > Viridiplantae > Streptophyta > Magnoliopsida > Solanales > Solanaceae > Nicotiana > Nicotiana knightiana. The sequence goes on from ML420282.1 coordinate 49,828, forward strand.
AGATAAAATAGTCAATTAAGCATTGCTCAATATTTAGGACATGAAAAATAAATTGATTATTAAATATTTCCTTATTTAAACTAGATACCTAAAATTTAGGACTTTAAAATTAATTAAAATTTTACCTTAACTAAATGTTTAAAAAGTCAATTTTTTGGTATGTTTGTACAAAAGTTGTAGAGGTTCATAGTTTCCGTAATTACGTGACATCCTAACGGCATTCTAATTGTATTCATGACGAACAAAACAATTTTTAACATCAGATAAGAAATTTCTTTTAAGAACTATTTTACTTCATTTAGTATTTACAACAACTTAATTCTAATTATATGGTAAATAATAAGAGATTTAAATTAAAAATTATTTAATATATAAAAAATAATATACTATATTAAAAGCACGAAGACTCTTAGTGAAATGTTATTTTACTTTTTAAAAATAGGGTTCACACGAAATAAAATAGTCAATTAAGCATTTCCTAACATTTAGGACCTGAAAATTAAAATGGTTATTAAATCTTTCATTATTTAAACTAGATACCTAAAATTTAAAACTTTAACATTGATTAAAATTTTACCTTAACTAAATGTTTAAGAAGTCAATTATTTGGTATGTTACTACAAAAGTTGTAGACGTTCATAGTTTTCGTAATTACGTGACATCCTAATGGCATTCTAATTATATTTATGACGAACAAAATAATTTTTAACATCAAATAAGAAATTTCTTTTAAGAACTATTTTACTTCATTTAGTATTTACAACAACTTAATTCTAATTTTATGGTAAATATTGAGAGACTAAAATTAAAAATTATTTAATATATAGAAAAATAAAATTTCACTTTTCTTTTTTGTCTTCTCCAATTACTTTAAACTATATAAAGCACGAAACTTGAATGCAAAATTGATAGACCTTTTTATTATTTAATAATAAATTTTGCATTGGAAAAAATTATCGTTTAATTGTTAGTAATTACTTTCTAATATTTAGGACGTTAAAATTAACTAAAGTTTTGACTACTAAATCAACTATATAGGAAATCATAATATGTAGGAATATAATCATAATAAGATAAATTATATAAGTTGAGTAAGTTAATTTTCACAAGAATTTATAATCTTAAAAACTGTTATTTCACCTGACAATACTAATCCAGATGACATTAGAAGTCTTCCAGTTCAAAATACCAAGAGACGAAAACTTAAAGCAAATTGCATAGAAGCCATACTTAGGAGCTCAGGATTATTTTCATATTGCTAAAGTTTTAAGATTTAGGGTTGGTAATATTGAAAATGTTAGCTATTTAAGTTTTTCTTCAAAAGTAAATGTTAATAAAATATTTCCATAAGTGTTGTCATTGAGTTTATTAGTTTCTTATAGTGTCAACAAATTTATCCAGCAGACAGATATTGCATGTAATCACGAACAAATATCAAATTAGAAATGTGTGACTAACTGATATTACCAATTACGTACTATCGAGTTAAAGGGATTGACAACATATAATAGCAAGTATCATCTCTTATCATGATAATGATTGAACCTACCTAGAAAATAGCGTGATAACCTAATATATCCTTAGCGAAAGTTCAATTAATAAGACATTTGTGGAGAAGAGATCTTCTTTTATTGAGTTAAATAAATGCCATTAACGTTCATAATTTTGTTCCTCCAGTAATTTAAATTTTTTAATTTTTCTTGATAATTCGAACACTACTATCTATGTAATTTTTAAAAATGTATATTTATTGATATGAAATACACGTGCAACGCGCGTACTCTAAGACTAGTATTGTCTAAATGTATTTCATTACCAAACAGTCTCACAAACAAGTTTATAAATTTGTGAGTAACCAAAATCTCTTCACATTTTCAGACGTAAGGGACACGATAGTTGGCACTCTTCTACTAATGTGAATCCTTTAGTTATAAAAGATCCAAGGTTAGATTTGTGTCTTTCTTTGTTCGTGTACTTGAGAAACTTCGCTTAACATTTGTGCGATTTGTCATACGCTTCTTATGTCTATGACATAAAATGGGATGAAATATTTTGATGCTCTAGGTGAGATACATTTTAGGCGAGAGAGAATTTTAAGAGAAATTTTTTTTTACGTGAGAGAGAATCTCAATAGAAAGATTTTAGGATATGAAAAGTTGTACATAATTTAATTAAAAATATAAGATTTAAAATAAATTGTAGTATATATAATTTTGTGAAAGTAGTTGTAGGAAATTTAAACAAATCTAAAAAAAGATTATATTCTATATAAATTCCTCTTCTAATTATCGGGCCCCAAAACCGGAACTGCACACAGAAATATGAGCCCGCCAATGTATTAATCGATCTTCCAACTGCTATCTGAACTCTTTCCTTCTCGTTGTTAATAATAAAATTAATTGTATAGACGAAACCTTTTGTCCAAAGGCAGATTTCTTTGTGTTTTTTGTAACATTTCAAACCTCAAAAGTCGGCCCATGATACCAGAGGCGGACCCATGTGTATGGGTGAGGGGTTACCGGATCCCGTAAACTTCGGCCGAAATCTTGTATATATATACGCATATACTTTGAAAATGGTTAATTTAAAACAGTTGACACTCTGAACACTAAAAGCATTTAGGAGGCATTGGTTGAGCAGAATAATGTGCCCCCATCGCGTAAAAATTATGGATGCCTCTGCATGATACCTACCTATATTTCTGTTTCTTGGAAATCAACCTTAACATTTGTTCGATTATACTGTCAGCAGTTAGCACTAACAAAGAAAAGAAGAAAAAAGGAAAACCCGCATTCTTATGATAACTGTAGCTTTTAAAATATTTCAACATCCAAAATTTACATTAAATAGTTTTCGGTAGGTGTTAAATTCGTTGCACAAAAGAAGATGAAAGTATTAAATACATAAAATTATTTTCTCTTTGAGTAAGCTAAGCTTCAGTTTTTTGGTTGGAGAGATTCATATTACGCAACAAAATTATAAAAAAAAATAAAAAATCTGTGTATGTCTCGCTACCATCTATTTGCAAAACTTTCCATGTCTTGACCCAGGAAAAAGTGTATCTGAAAATATATTTTTTTAGACAAAGTGGTTTACATAGAAAAAAGTAATTAAAAACTATTTTTTTTTTTTTTAAAAAAAAATAGCAGAAGGAAGATAAAATAAAAAATAAAAAATAAAGGTATAAATGTTGTTTCCATGACGTTTGGAGTTGAGTCACGAAGATCTTTTCCTTGTTAACTCATCACACTAAAAAACCCGTCCAACTTATTTTTTTTTCACATAAAATAACATCCTATATTCTTTTGCCGTCCATTTCTCTTTCTTCTTTCATAGTCATCTCCTTCTTCTCCTCCCCTTCAATTTTTCTCCGCTTAATTAATATCCTTAGAAAAATTTAAGTTCTTATTTTAATCATAACATATATACTTACTAGTTCATTTATAATTTACGTTATTTTAAAAAATAATACATTTCTATATACTATATATTATGGCATCATCTAAATGGAAAAAGTATCATCACTTAGTTTATTTTTCGCAAAAATTATAAATAATTTCCTTTTTAAGAGATATAAACTACTATTTGAATATTATGTGATACTTGAAGACAAGATATCTTGCATCATTTACTTAATAAGAACATCTTCCTCCTATCTTGCCTTGTCAATAAAATCTGTCTCTCCATTTCTTTGTTCAATATAAGTCTTTGCTTCCAAGAATAACTAGCAATTTTTTTAAACAATAAATTCTTCTCTAATTTGTGCGTTTGCATGGTGGAAAAATCATGAGAATGCAGTGGCTATGGCGGAATTGGTTGGCAGCAGCAGTGTTGGTGATGACGGGAGCGGTGGCTGCCGGCGGAGCAAGTGTGAGTTATGACGGAAGATCGTTAATAATAGATGGGCAAAGGAAGATGATGTTCTCTGGTTCTATTCATTACCCTCGAAGCACCCCTGATGTATGTCCATCTCTCTCTCTTTTAAAAAAATCCGACTAGGTTTGGTTTGACTTGGTTTGATACTGAGTAAAAAAATTCGAACCAAACTAACATATAAATATATAATTTTTATATATAATTTTAAGACTTTATATTGAATTATTTTAAAAAAATTATTAAAATATTTGGGATCATCTCATGTGTTAACCTAGAAAGCGTACATTAACGAAAATTATTGTTAGGCGATTAAGAAAATAACTATCATGTATTACTAAAATATTCTCTCATTAGAATATTTTAATAGATCATATGTTTGTCAATTTTTTCAATATTTACTAAACATATATTCACTTATCAAAATTTTATCTATAACTTTAACAAAGTAATATTGGAATAATATTCATGTAGCAATAAAAATTGAAAATCTGAAAACCCCGACAAAAAATCGAACCAATCCAAACCTATATAATTTGTTTGATTTGATTTTGATAAAAATCGAACCAACTCGATCCATGTACACCCCGCTCACAACCCATACACTTAAAATTGTTGCTATGATGTTAAGATGTGCGTATACTTCTGTTTCTGTACATTTAGGGCATATTTACGTGTTTGCAATATAACGGTTATAGGAATATGCGTGCACTCTGTGTGTGTGAGAGACAGAATACTATCGTGTCTGTTTTTCACTTCTCGTATTAATAGTTTTTGTTGAATTTTTTATTTTCCATATATTTATCACATATGATTTTCATACATTGTTGCTGATATTCATGATCCTAACCATTATTTTTCAACAAAACAAGTTAAGTACTCATCTAATTTTGTTGACTCTTAATGACAAATCGTAACTCCAATCTAAGATAGAGGTTTCAAGTTCTACGTGCATTTAGTTTAAGTTATAGGACTAACAGTGTAAAACATATTAGAACATTAGATCAATTTAATTCATTATAGCAGGTTATTATTCGAATTTTTAAGTCACCATATCAGGCTTGCTATGAAGATTTATCTGTTGCTGTAACTTAACTTGACTTGATGGTGTAAAAATTTATACGCAAACAATACATCATACTATATTATAAATATAAATACCTTAAGTCAAAATTAAAAGATTAAAATGACCCTATATAGCTTAATGGCTATTTTGCCCTACAATTGAACATTACTTCTAAAATATTGATATACAAAATTGTAAAACTTTTTCATAATAAATATAACACTATCATGAATCATAAAATAATGGAATTGACCTCTTTTACTACCTATCATTATTAGACGTTTAACGAATAATTAATATGGATTAGAACAACATGTTAAGTGGATCTAAATTATAGTGCAAATAAAAAGACACTGCTATAATTATCTCGTTATGAGAGAGCATACGTTAAAAAAATAAATAAATAAATAAATAAATAAAAATAATAATAATAATAATAATAATAATAATAATAATAATAATAATAGTGTTCATGTCAGGAGGCCTCCCAACTAAAAGATCATAATCATACTACTGCCTCAAGCAAAAGAATTCAGTAATTATGTTTAATATAATGAAGATGGCCGCAAAATGATTTGAAGTGTGCCCCTTTAGCTTGTGGGAGTATGTCCTCAAGATGGATTTCTTATCATAAATATTATGATAAGTTTTGAAAATAATAGTAGTGGATTTTATTTGAATACTTTTGCATGCATTTATTTTATTAAATATATATATATATATGCTCATTTTTGTTCAACAAATATTGGGCATGTTATGATGTTCTACAAAATAATTCATATTTCATTTTGACCTTTTCTAACAATTAATTTAAAAATCACTATTTAAAATTTTATGTGTACTTTAGATTCATTGTTTTAGCATGCAAGTTTGCTATTACTTCTTCCGTTGTCAAGTTAGCCAAACAAGATCATTGTTCATCGTTTAAAATTTTTGTATGTTATTAGTTATATATGTTTATTTGATAACTCAAACATATTTTTTTGTGTGAATTTTAAATGTTATATTTATTAATAAAGAGTACACATGCGCGCACAAAAACTAGTATAACTTAAACTCATTAATTGTGGCATTGGATTAATAATAGGAAAAAGAACAATATGTGTAAAAGCGTAGAAAAAGGGCATTTCGTGTGTGTGTGTGTGTGTGTAACGGTCCTTTTATATTTCTTCTAAGAGTTCTTTAGATTTTTGGAAGAATTCATTTGTCAATGAGATAGTAAATAATATCATATGGATTCTTTGAAAGAGACTCAACCGATTGCTATTTAAAGAATCTATATTTTTGACACTTTGGTTGCGACATTTGAATTCCAAAGGCTTTGGAGATATCTCCAAGGAAAACATTAAAGGACATCGTATTCTACAACTTCTTAAATGGTTTTATTATTTAACATCTTATAAGTAGAGAAAACAATTAAATTAAAAAGGATTTAAAGAAAAATTTGTAAGTTTAAATAGATTTGATTATTACCCCAGTCTCTTAAATTAACCAATAACACCATTAACTACCATATAGAAATGATCTAATTTAGAATACCAGGATGGAAGGAATTAGTAATTTCAATCTAAAATGTAACCTCAACTATTCGATCTTTCAGAGTGTAACTTACATTTAGAAACTAATTATTTGAAGTGTACTTCTAAAAATATATAGAAATTAAGATGGCTAGAAAATTAATAGAGAAAGGTCTGAAGGAAAAGGAAAAGAACTTTGTCAGTGCAAAAAGCCAAACGTAGGATGATATAATTGTCCCTTTCCCTACTAACAACCATAATTTTTCATAACAAGATTTTCATGTATATAACTATCGCCGCCAATATTGTTATTTCCTTTTCCTCTTTTGCTTGTTTGGTTGCTGGATTTGCCACTTTTTATGAAAAGAATCCAAAGAAAAAGAATTATCCAACAACCGTCCACGAGCTAAGGACACTACTAAAAATTCGCTAAAAATAAATCAAAAAAAAGATCAAAGTTAATCGATTATGGTAAATTACCGACTAAAACGCGATCATTTATGTGTGAACGGTATTTTGACGGTCGGAAAGAAATACCGACCAAAGTTGGTCGGAAATTACCGACCAATGTTGGCCGGCCAATTAAATTCAAAAAAAAATATTGCAAAAAAAAAAAACCGATCAAAGTTGGTCGGTATTTTAATTATGTAATCAAAAGATTCACCATCTGGGAATCAAACTGGGGTCTGTGATGTGGCATGATACTATTCTACCACTACACCATTGGTGCATTTTGTTTTAAGATTGTCTTTTATTTGATTTATACTCTTTAATTATATTTTCGCACGAAAATAACCGATCAAAGTTGGTCGGTTTATTAAAAAATAAAATTATCAACCAAAGTTGGTCGGTTTTTTAAAATGACCGGCCGAATTAACCGACCAATTTTGGTCAGTTTTTTTAATATTAATTTTTATTTATTTTAATTGAAAAACCGACGAAAATTGATCGGTTTCTTGAAAAATAAATTTCGCGGGACTCAAAAACAGTTTCCTACATTTTTTGCCCAAAAAAAATCGACCAAAGTTGGTCGGTTTCGTAAAAAAAAATTAAAAAATAAAATATTTTGAAAAATCGACCAACTTTGATCGGTTTTTTGGCCAGTTTTTGGATCGACCAAAGTTGGTCGGTTATTCTTGATCGATTTTCGCCGAATTTCTAGTAGTGTGATCTCTAATTAGCCCGTTTATGATAAAGTTTATTACTTAAACGGTTATTAAATTAATGAATATAGGTGAACATCGTCATTTTTTTTCTTTTACATAAAAATCGGAAACAACTGGATCTGGATTTTTTTTTTACTTTTCGGCTTGAGTGACTTTTGAGTGAGACGATAAAAAATAAATAATTTTTATAAATAAAAGAAAAAAAAGTGACTCTGTTCACCTATTTTCAATAGCTTCGTTTAAGCAATGACCCTCGTTTTAAACTCTCCTGCTTGAGTCATTTTTGGATTTAACTTTATATGATGCAATTTTGAAAGAAGGGTAACTAATTAAAGTGTATTTCGTATATATGATCATTTTCTATTATTTCTATCAAATTTAAAAGGGAATTAATGAATTTCCTCGTTGTATTCCCGTTTTTAACTTCATATTACTTGCTCTGCATGAACTTTCAATTAGTACGACGTTCGATAAATAACCTATATCATGAGTAACATAAATTTCGGGGTGCAAAATGTGATCACTCAATTTTGGCTTCTTCTTTATGATAGATGTGGCCATCTCTAATATCAAAAGCTAAACAAGGTGGAATAGATGTGATTGAGACCTATGTTTTTTGGAACCTTCACGAACCCCAACCTGGACAGGTATTGAATACACACTCTCTATCTCCCAAATGTTAGTGCTTTTTCCTTCCTTCTCAAATGAAGTTTATTTATGTTCCTAAACTGAAAATACTAGCGAGGATACTTATTCAATGTTTTCTTGAAAAATATCTTTGGTATACTAACAACAACAACAACAAACAAACTCAGTATATTCCCATCAGATGGGGTCTGGGAAGAATAGTCTGTACGCAGATCTTATCCTTACTTAACATGTAGAGAGACTGTTTCTACTAAACCCTCGTGCAGAAAGGATAATAAGTATTTCTGGTATACTGATTTCTTATTTTCCATGTGATGTCAGTATGATTTTAGTGGAAGACGTGACATAGTAGCATTCCTCAAGCAAATTCAAGCACAAGGTCTATACGCTTGCCTTCGTATTGGGCCCTATATTGAGGGTGAATGGACTTATGGGTAAAATAATAAATAATACTAGTTAAATTTGACGTTTACAATTATGTTTTGATCCCTTGTTGAATTTTACAGGGGTTTCCCGTTTTGGTTACATGATGTCCCTGGCATTGTTTATCGATCTGACAATGAACCGTTTAAGGTAATAATCCATTTTTCTTATGATAAACGTTTTGATTTGTATCGAATCTTTACACCTCTAAAATGCAGAATAAGAATTTTATCTGTTGAATTAACAATTAGACCACTTTGATATATTGTTTGAATTGGTAGGAACATTAACTTATAATTCTCTTTTACACGACAGTTATACATGCAAAACTTTACCACAAAAATTGTGAACTTGATGAAGTCGGAAGGGTTATATGCCTCACAAGGAGGTCCAATCATACTATCACAGGTTGGATATCATATCTCTATATATATGTAGACAATAAATTGCGTTGAGAAAATAAAATCAAGACCGAAAAATATCGCAACAATCGTAATATTTTATTTCAAATGTTTGAATGATGTAATCTCTATGAATCCTTTGATTCTTTTTCTCAATAGTAAATAAATTCAAGGGTCTTTGAGTTTGATCTTGAATCTATATTTGTTTCCACGAACGATGATCTTGAATTCAACTAGTACAAACTTTGATTTGAACTCGTACTCCTTGAATCTTGATTTGTTCTTCGTTCTTGAGCTTGAACTTGAACTTAATTGTTTGTAGCTTGAAACTTGTAGAGAAATTTGCAGCGTTTGACCCACGAGCTCTTTCTTGCTTCTTGTTATAACTTCTGGTGTCTTTTCTGAGTTATGAAGACCCTTATTTATAGTTGTGGAAGGGAAGAGTCATGATAAGAACAAACTCTTTTCGACCAATCAAATTGAAGTGTGACAAGACCGCATTTGATTGGCCAGAAAATGTCACTTGCACATGTGGCGCAGTTTCATTGGCCCTTTAATTTGACTAGGCATGCCTTGTCATTTTGACACGTAGTACAATCTTATTGGTTTTTCCGTTTGACTTGGCGCGCCACGTCATTTGACACGTGGCACCAAACTGGGCCTCCAGAAATATGACATATTGGGCCTAATGAAATTGGCTCATCATTTTAGCCCAATTAAATGGGGTAGCACAATGGATTAAGACTTATTTATTTAATCCATATATGTTTGACTAATGTAATTAATCCAATTATATTAGCCCATAATTTATTTGGACAAGTATATGTAAAATATAATTCAAATTATTTTATGAATTTGATTTTCATAAAATCTATATTCCTACAATATATATATGTCAACAATTTTAAAATCTTTATACATGGTACACTTACAATATTTTTAACTTTTGTTGGTACACAATTGATAATGTCTTGCATGCTTCAGTTAAGGTGATTTTTATCTTTTAAACTTCATCAAATCCGGCATATTTCTTTGTCAATTCCAAATATATCTACAGAACTCCTTTTGTGCCTGTAAACTGGTTTCAACCTTTTAATTTCTTCTAAGTAAGGTGGTCTTAATTAATCTTTCTAATTTTATTTAAATTTGCTTATTTCTTTTTAGAATGATGGAGATGCGCTTAATTAAACTGTGTAGATTGAGAACGAATATCAGAATATAGAGAAAGCATTCAGAGAAGATGGCCCCCCTTATGTTCGTTGGGCAGTAAAGATGGCTGTGGAACTTCAGACTGGTGTGCCATGGGTCATGTGTAAACAAGATGATGCTCCTGACCCTATTGTAAGTGTAAATACTTCAAATCATCCATATATTTTAACGCATATAAATTACTTTGTTTTTCATACTTCTAATTCCACTTTTTGTGGATTCTTGCATGTAATATGCTTTATGTGACCTGATATATGATGAAAAAAAAAAATATTTAAGTTATATGCATTGTTAGTGTATTAAATCAGCAAAAAATGTTTTAGAATCTTTATATTCTGTACAGATAAACACATGCAATGGAATGAAATGTGGAGAAACATTTAAAGGGCCAAATTCACGAAATAAGCCGTCACTTTGGACAGAGAACTGGACAAGCTTGTGAGACTTCATTATTCAATTTTATTCATAAATCATAACTAACACTTGCTGAAATTATTCTATTTATATTTTGTAGCTACCAAGTGTATGGTCAGAATGTAACACTTAGATCAGCACAAGACATTGCCTTTCAAGTTGCTCTATTCATCGCAAGGAAGAATGGAACGTACATAAACTATTACATGGTAAATTCAACAATACCCTGTAAATGCTTGTTTATTATTTTATAATTATAGTGGGAAGATACTCCTATAATATTAATTAGTAACTAAAAATAGAGCTAATATTTCATTGGACTCTCAAATCTTTCTTGGCTGCTTCACTATCAGTATCATGGAGGCACAAATTTTGGCAGGACTGCTGCAGAATTTATGATAACAAGTTATTATGATCAAGCTCCACTTGATGAGTATGGTAAGTAGTTATCCTAACATCCATCTTATTCAGTGGCGGATCTAGAGTGTTGTTATTGGTTCTCTGTGAACCCAGTTATTAGTGTATATTAATTTGAAATTACGATAGGAACCCATAAACTTCAAATCTTGTATCCGCCTATGATCTTATTGGATTCAAGTTATAAATACTACTAGTATGGTCAATGTACGTATACAACTTAAACTCAATAGTGATGCAGGTTTAATTAGACAACCAAAATGGCGTCATCTGAAAGAATTACATGCAGCAGTGAAGTTATGCTCAGAAGCCATACTTACTAGTTTTCCCACCATGCAATCTTTAGGTCAACTACAGGAGGTAGCACTGGCACACAAGACCATATTAATTCTTTTTTCCTCCATTTTTTTCAAGAATTTACAGAGCCACGAATCTGTTCAAACTTGCAGGCATATGTATTCAATGGAGATTCAGGAGCTTGCGCAGCATTCCTGGTTAACACAGATAATACAAAAAGTGCAACTGTGCGATTCCAAAATTTGACATATCAATTACCTCCAAAATCTATAAGCATCTTACCTGACTGCAACATTGTAGCCTTCAATACAGCCAAGGTACCTAGCTCAACGGCGGAGTCAGAAATTTTATCAAGGGGAATCAAAATATAAAGAAACAAACTCACTAAGAAGTCAAGAGGTGTCATTATATAGTATATATACTTTTTTTTTAAAATTACTGAGCTGAACAGTGTAATTTTCCGACGAAGAGAGTGTCAACGTGTGGCTCCGCGACTGACCTAGCTAGGTCCAAAATTTGACACTTCAACAAATGTTCTCTTCTATACTACTACATATTCCTTTGTGATAGGTGACTACTCAATTCAACACAAGAACTTCGACGCCACTGTTCAAGTTTCATTCAGCTGAGAAATGGGAACAATTCCAAGAGGTTATTCCGCAATTTGATGCAACCACACACAGATCACAAACATTACTGGAGCAAACAAATACTACAAAAGATGCCTCCGATTATCTTTGGTATACTGCCAGGTAATTGAACTCCAAAACACTACCTAGTATGTCACATAACTTACAGAAACTGGACTGCTTTTAATACCAAATTAATGAAAACTGAACTGCAACCAAACTCTTTTTAATTTGTTACTAGTATTTATCTTCTAACTTATGCCAAAATTTATGTGTTAGTTTCGAGCAGGATTCCCAGGAGCATCAGGCTAGACTAAGTGTGAAGTCCTTAGGCCATGTTTTACATGCTTTTGTGAATGGAGTTCTTGTGGGTGAGCTCTTCTGTTAATTTGCAGCATAATAATGAAGTTGGTGTTTACTTATCTAAGATATAACGACCTAAATAGGGTTCACTTTATGGGTATGAAGAGAATCGTCAATCCATTGAATCTTCTAATATCAATAGGTTGATTGTTTCGCTTAGTGCATTCCATTCCATTTAAAGATATATTTATTACTACTGTTCCGGTTTATGTATAACTTATATCTTTTTTGATCCGTTCCAAAAAGAATGAACCATTTTTAAATTTGGCAACAATTTAGCTTAAACATACAATTATACCATTAATGAGAAGTTTTTATAACCACACAAATACTCTGTGCCTCTTTTTAACTTGTTTAGGACCACAAATTTCAAAAGTCTTATTTTTTCTTAAATTTCGTGCCTAATTAAACAGGTTCACATAAATTGGAAACGGATGAAGTAACCAGCAAAGTACAATTGGATGAAATCATTCATAATTTTAATTTTTTTTGTTGTCTCCTCTTTTTGTAGGGTCTGCTCATGGACAATTTAGAAATACATCATTTACACTAGAAAGCACGGTTGCTCTAAATAAAGGGACAAACCAAATCTCATTACTGAGTGCAACGGTTGGCTTACCGGTTTGTACTTAATCCTGCATTTTTCATTTTTTCTTTAAGTTTTCCTGGATTAAGATTAAGTGTAAAGATCACTCTCTATACCTGAATACATTGTCAATTACAGTTTAACTTTCTTACAATTCTGTGTTGTTAATTAGTAGTATTAACTATTGCTTAAGAACTTACTTTTTCTAATTGCAGTTCTTAGATAAACTACTCTGTTTAATCATAGAATCGGATTCTTAGTCAAAGCTTATTTTAAGAAGTACATGAATTACTGATAATCAAGGAAATTAGCTAAAATAATAAAGGAAATTAGATTTCAAAATAGAGAGGAGAATAGTTGAGAACGCAAGAATAAAGCGTGTATTCCGATAATGATCAGAACGTGTCCATACAAGTAATATTTCATTCCCTTTTATAGGGAGCTTTGAGTACAACGTCTATTCCCCTTTATGATTGAGCATTAATGAGTATTTATATCATTAATGAAAACGTTATAATAGATAATCGTAACTATTGCGTGAAGATTCTGTAACGTTTCAATTCATTGATTGAAGATCTATGAATCTGTCCTCTTTTCTGCCCTAGTTCATTTTGACCATGTCTCTCAACTCTTTGAATAGGCTCGGGCCCCCGTTTTTAATCATCTCGTGGATGTTTAGCCCGTATCTTCTTACTTCGTATCTCTTTCCGAGCTTTTCTCCAACTGTCGCTCTTCCATTGATCCACGTGGCTTGCCATGTCATCCACTTGATTAATTCCACGTGTAATATCTATTTTTACCAATACATACTCTTCTTTTAATATGTAGGATTCAGGAGCATTTCTTGAGCGCAGGTCTCTCGGTGTACGTTCAGTGATTATTCAAAACAGCCGAGGGGTCAAAAATTTCACTGTTTTCCCCTGGGGTTATCAGGTAATTGCTGGGCACCCATAATATTGCCTTTAATATCTATTAGGTTCAGCTAATTTTCCCTTCCAATAATTTTTTAAAACACAAAATCTCTGGTTTTAACTTTCAAGTTAACCATAATTATGTATTTAGACAGCATAATTGTTATGTTAAGCTTTTACGTCTTTTCGAAATGGTGTTTTAAGGTTGGACTGTTAGGTGAAAAGTTACAAATTTACTCATCAGAAGGATCAAAGAATGCTAATTGGAGCAGCTTAGGCTCTTCTCAACAGCTCACATGGTACAAGGTAAGTATATGGATCCTTCATAAAAATTGTATAGTAGGCTCTTCGAGCTTATTGTACGCAACTTTACATTACATTCTTGCGAGGTTGTTTTCGCACCTTAAACCTGTCACGTCCTGATCATACTTTGTCAACTTTTACTGCTACACAAGGCTCAATTTTTAGGAATTTATTGTTTATCGATTACGTTATTGTGAGGATTAATCTTTATAAAATTGAGGTTATAAGTACTCATGTAATGGTTGATTTAGGATATCATTGTCTGTAACCCCTTAGTTAGCGTTTGTTCTTTTCTCTCTAAATCAATTTCTTTATTTTTTTCAAAAATATTCGTCTTGTCCTGCATCACCTAGTTTAAAATTTCTGATATCTGTAGTAAACCTTATATTTTTAGTCGACCAATAATTCAGTCAAGTGCAATTGTTCAGTCCATTTTCAGTGCACCCAAGGGGAAAGGTCCAATTGCTCTAAATCTTGGGTCCATGGGGAAAGGTGAAGCTTGGGTTAATGGCCAAAGTATCGGCAGATATTGGGTCTCATTTCACACATCTGCAGGTCTTCCTTCACAAACTTGGTACGTTATTATGACATTAATTAATTTAGTTAAATGTTCAATTTTATGGGTGTGTGCGGTATAATAATAATGTTCAAGTGTGTGTGTATTTGTACGTAGGTACAATGTTCCAAGGTCATTTCTCAAACCTAGAAATAACCTATTAGTTGTATTTGAAGAAGAAATGGGCAACCCTCTTAACATCACTCTCGACACAATTTCAGCCACAAAGGTAAATACTTTATCCCATCTAAAATCAGTTTTGGTCTGAAATCAAGAAAGCATTAGTTATCTTTTCCCCACATATACCCTCGCTTCAATAAGTTTTACTATATGAATTTTCCAGGCTTGTTTAGGGAAGACGAAATGCACTATTGCCCAGTCATATAAGAAATTCGGCGGTGGTCCGTGTCCTGGAGTTCATAAGTCTCTGCTGGTTGATGTTCAGTGCGAATAAATAAATACACAACACTAATCATCTCATTTTTTTTTTTTTTTGCTCATTATAAAGGGAACATGTACAGAATTATAGGGATGTATAAGTGCATTCATTTAATAAATGTACATCCATATAATTATAAGTTGAATTTCTATAGACGAAAGGTCACAAATATGTTAGAAATTAGAATATGTCAGCTACTCAAATAGGCTTTTGGAAGATCAATTCCTCAACATCTATGTTGTTTTTATCATATGAATTTTTGTTCATTTCTTTGTATGGGATCTGCAATTAGCAACCTGCAACTTTTGCTTGAATATGTCACTACCCAAATTCCACCATAAGGGTTGTGATGGCAGCTATTCTTTAAAATTAGGTAAGTCGATCACCTATCAATATTTATATCAAAAAACATGATAGAATAAAGCAGAGTTTAACATAAATACCGAAATAAAGGTGATACAAGCCAAACGGCGATAATCACAAACATATCCCCAGATCTAGGTAGTATAGAGTCACAGGCTCTAACTGAATACATAGGAATATCTCAAAACACTATATTGTTCAGATAGAGAGTTGACAGTATAAATATAAGGAAATGACTCCAAGGGGATGTGACGATCAAAGCAGCTCTATCTTGAATCCTCACAAGCAAAGAAGCTCTCACTGCCTGGGTACGCTACCTCCAACACATGTATATGCACAAAAATATGCAGGATTATAATATGAGTACACCACGGCCAGTACCCAGTAAGTATCAAGACTAACCTCGGTAAATTAGTGACGAGGTTTTAAGCCATGAGATACTCACTAGACAAAATAACATGTGCAATAAATCAAAGACTGACAACAAAAGCATAGCAGAAACACAATAGCAATAACCTCATCAGAATAAGTGATAACAGTTCAATACAAGTAAAGGCTCAGTTTCAACAACAAGTTATCACAAAGAAACTCACACAAATAGCACCTCGTGCCCTCATTTTTATCATAACAATAATAGTCACCCGTATAATTCCGCCCAGACAAAGTCACAATAGCCACCCATATCACTCCGCCTGACAATAGCACAATAGCCACCGTATTGCACCACCCTGATAATATAACAATAGCCACTCGTGTTACTCTGCCCAGACAATATCACAATAGCCATACGTGTTACTCTACCTAGATATTATCATAATAGCCACTGGTATTGCTTTGCCCAAATAATATCACAATAGCCACTTGTATCACACCGCCTGGACAATATCACAATAACCACCCGTATCGCTCTACCCAGACAATAGCCACTCGTATCGCTCCATGCAATCAACAACAATGAAATGCCAACCTTATACTCCGCACAATAATAATCAATCCACACAACATGTTCACATATGCCACAACAACACAAAATAATAATACCAAAGTTTTATTAAGATACAAGCTCACAACTTTTCAACAAGGTGCTCAAGGACGTGACAATAACATAAAAGTGCAGAGAGATGCTCAACAAATAAAGCATGACTATGGCTAAGTCAAATATAGCGATCACGATCATGTAGTCACAAAGTGGTTTAAGCATATTTCATATACAATACATCCCCAAATTATGGCATATTAATAGCCTAAGATTATTCCGGTCGTAAACCACACATAGCGCACGTGTAGAAGCTCGTCACCTCATGTACACATCGCTTTGCACATAACACAGATAAGCAATCAAAGCTAAATCCTAAGGGGTATTCCCTCACACAAGGTTAGGCAAGATACTTACCTCAAACAAACTAAATCAGTACTCTAAAAATCCTTTCCCCGTGAATCAACCTCCGGATGGCTCGAATCTAGCCAAACTAATTAAATAACATCAATAAAAGCCATAGGAAATAACCCCAAATAATAAAGTTACGATCTTGAACAAAAATCAAAAAATCAAATAAAAAATTCAACCCAGAACCACCTCTCGGAAACCGACAAAAGTTAAATTCCAGGCACACATTTGAATACGAGTCCAACCATACAAGTTTCATCCAAATCCGACTCCAAATCGGGGTTCAAGTCCCTATTTTTTTTATTTTGAAAAAGTTTTGCCAAAATCTCCAATTTCTCTCATTTAGATTCATCAATTAAATACTAAAAATAAGGATGGAATCGTGAATAGTAACCAAATCCAATTCAAGAATACTTACCCAAATCTAAATCGTGAAATTTCCCTCCAAAGTTTCCCAAAATCAATCTCCCAATCTCAAAATATGATAAAACAACTAAAACCCTCAAAATGAAATTATATAAGTCTGCCTAAGAGTTCCCTTCGCGATCGTGGGACCTATTTTGCGATCGCGAAGAACAAATCAAACAGTGGCCAAAATCCTCCTCCACGAACGCGATCTGGAACCCGCAAACCCACATCTTCACTGGCCTACGCGAACGCGGTCCCCCAGACACGAACATGAAGTTTAAACATTAGGCGCCTCAATCCAACTCTCCCTCTACACGAACGTGAGTCATAAGATGCGAACGTGATGACCACATCCCTCCAAGCTCCAGCCTCAACGCAAACGCGAAGGGAAAATCAGGAGCCACCCAAATCACACTCCGCGATCGCGATGCTTCATGCGTGATCACGATGAACATCAGAAAATCAACATTTCCAAAACAAAGAAAAATGGTCTGAAACCCATATGAAACACACCCGAGGCCATCGGGATCCCGTCCAATCACACCAACCAGCCTCAAAATATAACACGGACCTACTCGAGGTCTCAAATTATATAAAATAACATCAAAATCACGAATCGCACCTCAATTTAAGCTTAATGAACCAATCCAAAATTTCAAATTCAAAACTTACGCCGAACATTTCTAAACAGCACAAAATGACATAAGTTTACACACAAGTCATACATCATCATACAAACATATTCCAAGGCTTGGAATCCCAAATGGAATTCAATAACTACAAAGTCAACTATGGGTCAAACCCATTAACTCTCCAAGCCATCAAACTTCTAACCTCTGCTAATTAGAGTCAAATCAACATAGGAACCTATGAATCCGAATTCGGACATACGACTAAGTCAAAAATCATCATTTGAACCCAAAGTAACCATGAAACTCCGATCCGAGGTCAAATACACCAAATTCAAACTTGGTCAGCACTTGTAACTTAAGCTTCCAAACTAGGAACTAAGTGTTCCAAATCACTCTGAAATCTTCCTAGAATGGAACCAACCATGCACACAAGCCGTAATATATCATATGAAGTTGTTCAAGACCTCAAATCACCGAACGAAATACCAAAACTCAAAACCACTGGTCGGGTCGTTACATTCTCCCCCACTTAAACATACGTTCGCACTCAAATGTGCCAAGGGTCACTCCAGATCCATTAAATCACTGTATGAACTTACCATAGACATACTCATGAGTGAACCAACATCACCTCAATCCATATAAGCACGTCATTGCAATCTAACTGAAGATCCTTTCTTCAACATTAGTCCATAAAGCTTATAACCCAATCTCCAACATCTGAAATTTATTATAAGACCTGGACCTTGCATTTATACACAATATAAGTCTAAAAAATTCATCAAGCCATAACCATATTCCAAGATACAATCACATGATATACCACATAACCAACACACCCATAGTAATATTTTCCATCATAATAGTTGCCCACTACTAAACCCGGTACTAGTAACAAACTTCATATCAAATAAAAACCATGTTCTATATTCACAACATCGCTAATGACATAAGAAACATATGGAAACTCATAACCACTCACCCAATCAATAATTCGTGGAGATCCCTCGCCCGACCAGGACCATTGCCAAACTCTAAACTGATTAATGACATCTTTATCTAAAAATACCTTATCCAAGGCCGATCGCACTAATTCCAGGTCAAATGATTTCATCTTACCCAATATAAGTTATTCAACTGACGAGTCCCACCAAATGCCACCTAGTCACATACGATGCAATCCGTGTACCTAACAAGTAACAAATCGAATATGAACAAAGATGAAAGGAGACCCAAATGAGAGAAGCACCCTACGAGCCCCAAAAATACCACCACAAAGCACAACGCTATGAACCTATCTCACAAGGGAGAAGTAAAGCACACGAAGTCAGCATGAATAATCATGACCAATCACGACCGTGTTGCAGCACGTAGCCCGATCCAAACACATCGCAAGTCTCAGCACCATACAATACAAGCCCCAAGTTCTACCATATGCAAAAATGAAAATCCTTAATGTCACGACCCAAAATCCTAACTTAGGTCGTGATGGCACCCAACAGCGGGGTCAGACAAGCCAACACTCAATTTACTAAGGGTTCTTTCTTATTTGATTAACCATTTCAACATATACTCAGTTTTTAAAGCTTAAAACATAAATCGACAAGGATAATTATCCAGTTTTAATCAAAAGCGGTCATGAGGAGGCGTGAACAAATATATATATACAGACCCGTAATCCATAATAACTACCACGTGTGTGCCAGGAAATAGTGTCACAAGTCCTACGGGCATACTAACAGAATATGCAAAAGATATAATATACAGTCCCACTGTCTGAAAGAAATAGACGGGAAATAAGAAAAAGAAACTCCATGGTGCTGCCGGAGATCGCCAGGAGAAAATAGCTCTCCGTGAAGTCAGGTCCGTCTATAATCATAATCAAGCTCCGGTCTGACAACCAGATGCACCCGTCTCAGAACCTATACAATTAAGTACAGAATCATAACATGAGTACATAAATATATATGTACCCAGTGAGTATCCCGCCTAACCTCGAAGAAGTAGTGATGAGAGGTCGACTTGACGCTCACTAAGGTCCAACAATATAATTTAACAGAGTATGATAAAAATGGTAGGCATGTAAAAGGTCGTGAAGTAACAAATATATAAGGCACTGAAATCCAAGTATACACTGGAAGTAAATAAACAATTACTACTTCATCTTCCCCCAAATATATGTCAAATCAATATCCATGAATTCAATAACAATAAATCATGTGCATACAGGATAAGGACAACCGGCCTAAGCCATAAGATAATCATATATGTGCATTGCCGAGGGTCGAACGACCCGAACCATAAGTGCACATTGCCATAAAGTACTCATGTCTATTCACTGCCGAGGATCGAATGACCCGAACAATAAGTGCATCTTGCCATAAAGTAATCATACCTATGCACTGCCGAGGATCGAACGACCCGTACCATAAGTGCATCTTTCAATCCGCTGTGGCGTACGGTCCGCTCCCATGAGAGTGGGGGAAATGACACTCCGCTCGTGGAATGTAAATTGTGAAACGGTCACATGCACACACAGTATTCCTTTTTTAATTACTTTTCACTGAAAAATTCCTTAAAATTTCTCAAATTCCATGATCTCAAGGAAATAAGCAGCATGTAACATTTAATTCATTAAGCATATAGTTCATTTCAAGGAAAACACAAGGCATGATGTGGGCCTATCCACCCGGACATAATAATAATAGCCGCTACGTACGGATCTCATCACTTTGTACGTACGTAGCCCCCACAAATATCACACATAGCATTTAAAACACCTACGGGGAAAATTCCCTCTTACGAGATTAGAAAGGGGACTCACCTCGCGTCGCACCTGCTCCCCGGGTCAAGAATGCACCCGAAACTCCGAACAAGTCACCCAAAGGACTCCAAGCTAACCAAACGTTACGTAAATATATCAAATTATACTCAAAGCATGGAATTCTCCTATTATTTAGTCAAATTCATCATTCTTGAAGAAATCCCAAAATCCAACCCCGAGCCCACATGCTCGGATTTCAAAAAATCTCGAAGGAAACACTCACCCATAACCTAAGGATCATTAATATATGATTTTTGTCTGATTCATAGCCAATTCACGGGTAATTCTCTAAATTCTCGAAAGCCCTAGGTTACTACCCAATTCCTTAATTTTTCACTAATTAGGTAGTTAGATTCAACTAGGAATTCATGCATTAACTAGCTTTAGGGTAGAATTTACTTACCTCTCAACGGTTGGGTCGTGGGGCTCCTTTCGAAGCTCTAAAAATTGTCTATGGTGGTAGAAAAATGGAGTGAAAATGGGATAATCCCGCACTTAAATACCTTACTGCCTACAGGGGTTTCCGTACCTGCGACTCAACGACCGCACCTGCGAGCAATAGCTCGCATAACGGAAAATGGGACAAGGGCCTGGGCTCGCACCTGCGGGCTGGAGTTCGCACCCGCGGCTCCGCACCTGCGAGAACTGGGCAACCCACCTGGGGGTCACACCTGCGAGGCCTGGACCGCATGAGCGGTCTCGCACCTGCGGTCACACCAGATCAGGTGCACCAGCAACTGCTTCAACTGGTTTTTGGCCTCGTTTGGTGCCCGAGAGGCACCTGGGCCCACCCGAGCCCCCACCCAAATATACCAACAAGTCCCAAATCATAATACGGACTCGCTCAAGCCTTCGGAACACCCGCAAAAAAACCACTAGAACCAAACTTAGGAACTTTAAGTTTTCTTGAATTCGCTAACAATGCACCGAACCGACCTATACTACTCGGAATGAAACCAAATTTTGCAGGCAATTCATAAATGACATAAAAGAACTATTCCCGGTCTCTAAATTCCGTTCAGACCTCGATAACACAAAAACACGTCCCAAACCACAATATGAACTTAAGGAACTCTTATTTTAATATTGGGCGCCGAAACGCTCCTGGTCATCCGAAACCCATTCCGAACATACGCCCAAGTCCGAAATCATCATACGAAGCTACCTGAACCGTCGAAACTCGATTCCGAGGTTGTTTACTAAAAAATTTGACTGAAGTCAAACTTGGCCTTAAAGGCCAACCTGAAGGAACCAAGTGTTCCAATATCGCTCTAAACACTTCCGAAACCCGGACCACCCACCCCCGCAAGTCATAAATCACGATAAGCCGCTATGGGAAGTTTCATTTAGGGGAACAGGGTCCGATGTCGCAAAATGATCTATCGGTCGTTACATTCTCCCCCTCTTAAACAAACGTTCGTCCTCGAATGGGTCTAGAATCATACCTGATGTGCTGAATAAGTGCGGATATCTGCTCCGCATATCTTCTTCGGACTCCCAGGCCGCTTCCTTGATTGGTTGGCCCCTTCACTGAACCTTCACTGCAGAAACTCTCTTGGACCTCAACTGGCGATCCTGTCTATCAATAATAGCAACTGGCTCCTCCTCGTAGCCCAACCTCTCATCCAATTGAATAGTGCTGAAATCAACCACGTGAGAGAAGTCGGTGTGGTACCTCTGGAGCATGGATAGATGAAAGACCGGATGAACTCCTGACTGGGAGGTAAGGCTAGCTCATAAGCAACCTCCCCAACTCGCCTCAACACCTCGAAGGGATCTATAAACCTCTGGCTCAGCTTGCTCTTCTTGCCAAACCTCATAATACATTTCATCAGTGAGACCTTCAACAGAACCTTGTCTCCCTCCATAAATGATACATCACGCGCCCTCTGATCCGCGGAACTCTTCTGTCTGGGCTATGTTGTGCGGAGCCTCTTCTGAATCAACTTCACCCTATCCAAAGCATCCCTCACCAGGTCGGTGCCATATAACTTAGCCTCCCCATGATCAAACAACCCATTAGGGGAACGACATCACCGACCATACAAAGCCTCAAATGGATCCATCTCGATGTTGGACTGATAACTATTATTGTAAGTAAACTCGGCCAAAGGAAAGAACTAGTCCCACTGGCCTCCGAAGTCAATCACGCATGCCATGAGCATGTCCTCTAATATCTGAACTGTCCGCTCTAACTGGCCATCAGTCTGAGGGTGATATGTTGTGCTGAGATCTATTTGGGTGCCCATCTCTCTATGCAATGCTCTCCAAAATGCGAGGTGAACTGAGGACCTCGATCTGATATAATGGACACCGGCACACCATGCAACCGGACTATCTCCCGAATGTAGATCTGGGCCAACCTCTCAGAAGTATAAGTAGTAGCCACTGGAATGAAATGTGCCTATTTGGTCAACCTATCCACAATGACCCAAACCGTGTCAACCTTCCGCAAAGTCCGAGGCAACCCAACTGTGAAGTCCATAGTGATGCGCTCCCACTTCCACTCAGGAATGGGAATCTGCTGAAGTAGGCCTCCTGGCCTATGGTTCTCATACTTAACCTGCTGGTAGTTAAGACACCTAGTCACATACTCCACAATGTCCCTCTTCATCTGCCTCCACCAGTAATGCTGCTTCAAATCACGATACATCTTCGTAGCACCAGGATGAACAGAATACCGAGAACTGTGTGCCTCTTCTAGAATCCTATCCCTCAGGCCATCAAAATTAGGAACACATAAACGGCCCTGAAGTCTCAGAACACCATCCTTGCCAATAGCAACCTCCTTGGCACCACCCCGTACCACTGTCTCCCGAAGCTCTGCTAAGCACGGATCATCGAACTGCCGGGTCTTAATCTCCCCCAATAACGAAGACTGAGCAACCACATGTGCTAAAACTCGACGAGGCTCTAAAAGGTCTAATCTCACCAGGCGATTGGCCAAGGATTGAATGTCCAAGGCTAGAGGTCTCTCCTCTGCTGCAATATAAGCCAAGCTACCCATACTCTCCGCTTTCTGCTCAAAGCATTTGCTACCACATTTGCCTTTCCCGTATGATAAAGAATGGTGATATCGTAATCCTTCAACAACTCAAGCCATCTACGCTGCCTCAGATTAAGATCTCTCTGCTTGAACAAGTGGTGCAAGTTGCGGTGGTCTGTATAAACCTCACAAGACACCCCATACAAGTAGTGCCTCAAAATCTTAAGAGCATGAACAATCGCCGCCAACTCCAAATCGTGCACTGGGTAATTCTTCTCATGAACCTTTAGCTGGCGTGAAACATAAGCAATAACTCTCCCTTCCTGCATCAACACACACCCCAAGCCAACGCGTGAAGCATCGCAATATACTGTGTACATTCTAGAACCGGAAGGCAATACAAGAACTGGCGCTAAAGTCAATGCCGCCTTGAGCTTCTGAAAGCTCGTCTCACACTCGTCAGACCATCGAACGGGGCATTCCTCTGAGTTAACCTAGTCAATGGAGCTGCAATAGAAGAGAATCCCTCCACAAATCGGAGATAATAGCCTGCTAGGCCCAAAAAGCTCCTGATCTCTGTAGTTGAAGTAGGACACGACCAACTCTGAACTGCCTCGATCTTCTGAAGATCAACCTTGATACCCTCTCCGGATACCACATGCCCCAAGAATGCTACGGAATCCAACGAGAACTCACACTTGGAGAACTTAGCATATAGCTTATGTTCTCGCAAAGTCTGGAGCACAACTTCAAATGCTGCTCGTGCTCCCCCAGGCTACGTGAGTAAATCAAACTGTCATCACTGAAGACAATGAAAAAGGAATCAATATACAGCATGAATACCCTATTCATCAAGTCCATAAATGCTGCTGGAGCATTAGTCAAGCCAAAGGACATCACCAGGAACTCATAATGGCCATATCTCGTACAGAAAGCATTCTTCGGAACATCCAAGGCCCGAATCTGCAACTGATGGTATCCCGATCTCAAGTCAATCTTAGAAAACACCCTAGCACCCTGCAACTGGTCAAACAAATCATCGATGCACGACAAAGGATACTTGTTCTTAATGGTGACCTTGTTCAACTGGCGGACTGCTGGTGCCGGACCCATCAGCTGATAACCCTACTGTACGTCCTTGCCCCAAAACTTGGGACAATGCATCCTTATATAACCTGGCTCCCCACACTCGTAACAACCCCCAGGTACCATATTCTGGTGCATCGAAGAAGAACCCTAAATGGCCGGAGGGCGATGTGAGCCCTCTGGCATAGCACTGAAGTAGGGGTCGGAGGATCTCAGATGACTGGGATAACCACTGGATGAACTCTGAATGGCTGGAGGACAGTAGGAACGCTCTGGCATGGCGCTGAAATGAGGCCTCGCTGGAACACCTCGGGGAGGTGGTGGAGGTGCTGAATATGAAGGTTTTTTGGGCTGACTACTGCTAAACTGACCTCTGCCCCTAGCTGGGGCACCTCTAAAATCTCCGGAGAATCTATCCCTCTTGTCCTGCTGCCCCTACTCCCTGCTCCTCGACCGATACCCCTCGATTTTTCGAGCAATCTATACCACGAGCTGATAAGGAGTACCCATCTCCACCTCTCGGGCCATGGTGGCCCTAATACCTTGGTGCAAACCAGCCACAAATCTTCGCACCATCTCTGCATCAGTAGGTAGTATCATGAGTGCATGGCGAGACATCTCTGAAAATTTGGCCTCATAATTTGTCACTCACATCTGTCCCTGCTCTAGCCGCTCAAAATGATACCGCAGCTCTTCCCTCTCAGAGGGTGGGATATATCTATCCAGAAACATCTGCATGAAATGCTCCTAAGTGACAGGAGGAGAATCTGCTGGCCTGCAGAGAATATAGGACTGCCACCACCTACGAGCTCTGCCCTCCAACTGGAAGGTAGTGCAATCCACTCCATGGGACTCTAGTATCCTCATGTTGTGTAGTCTGTCCCTGCACCTGTCCACAAAATCCTGTGCATCCTCGCCTCGCTCACCCCCGTAGAATGGAAGGCGCAATCGAGTCCATCTATCCAATAACTTCTACGGATCGTCGTCTGTAGCTGGTCTGATCTCAGGTGCTGTTGCAACAAGCTGGACCCCACCCACGGGCAGTGTACCCGGGGTATGATGTAATGCTGCTGTCTAGCCTGCAGCCTGGGCAGTAGGGGTCTGGACTCCCCCTCCCACCTGAGAAGCGGAAGGATCTACTGGAAATAAACCAACCGGGGACATAGTGTCCATAAATCTCATCATACGGCCCATGACCTCCTGGAAGCCTGGCGCCGTCATTATACTGGAGCAGGATCTGCTGGGGGCACCTCGTCCTGCTCCTATATGATAGTTACCTCTGGTGGCGAATCGGAATAGCTCTGGGACGCGCTCGTCCCCTACCTCGCGTCGATGCCCTCCCCCGACCTCTGCCGCGGCCTCGGACAACGGGGGTAGCGGCCCCTCCCGGGTCTGGAACATCAGATGCACCCGTCCTCACCATCTGTGAGAGAATAGAAGAATGAGTTTAGTAAATCATCGGACTGCATGATAGAATAAGAACAAAGAGAGGTTTCCTAACACCCTATAGCCTCCTGAAGATAAGTACAGACATCTCCGTACCTATCCTCAAGACTCTACTGGGTTTCCCCGTGACTCGTGAGACTTACGTGAACCTAGTGCTCTGATACCATGTTGTCACGACCCAAAATTCTAACTTAGGTCGTGATGGCGCTCAACAGCAGGGTCAGGCAAGCCCACACTTAATTTAATAGGGGTTCTTTCTTATTTGATTAACCATTTCAACATATACTCAGTTTTTAAAGCTTAAAACATAAATCAACAAGGATAATTAGCCAGTTTTAATCAAAAGTGGTCATGAGGAGGCGTGAGCCAATATATATACAGACCCGTAATCCATAATAACTACCACGTGTGTACTAGGAACTAGTGTCACAAGTCCTACGGGCATACTAACAGAATATACAAAAGATATAATATACAGTCCCGCTGTAGAAATAGACGGGAAATAAGCAAAAGAAACTCCATGGTGCTGCCGGAGATCGCCAGGAAAAAACAGCTCACCGTGAAGTCAGGTCCGTCTATAATCAGAATCAAGCTCCGGTCTGACAACCAGATGCACCAGCCTCAGAACCTGTACAATTAAGTACAAAAGCGTAGCATGAGTATATAAATATATATGTACCCAGTGAGTATCCCGCCTAACCTCGAAGAAGTAGGGACGAGAGGTCGACTTAAAACTCACTAAGGTCCAACAATATAATTTAACAGAGTATGATGAAAACGGTAGGCATGTAAAGGTCGTGAAACAACAAATATATAAGGCACTGAAATCCAAGTAACCACTAGAATTAAATAAACAATTACTACTTCATATTCCCCTAAATATATGTCAAATCAATATCCATGAATTCAATAATAATAAATCATGTGCATACAGGATAAGGACAACCGGCCTGAGCCATAAGATAATCATATCTGTGCACTGTCGAGGGTCAAACGGCCCGAACCATAAGTGCACTTTGTCATAAAGTACTCACGTATATGCACTGCCGAGGACCGAACGGCCCGAACCATAAGTGCATCTTTTCCATAAAGTAATCATACCTATGCCATGCTGAGGATCGAACAGCCCGCACCATAAGTGCATCTTTCAATCCATTGTGGCGTACGGCCCGCTCCCATGAGAGTGGGGTAAATCACACTCTGCTTGCGGAATGTAAATTGCGAAGCGGTGACATGCACACATAGTATTTCTTTTTAATTACTTTTCAGTGAAAAATTCTTTAAAATTTCTCAAATTCCATGATCTCAGGAAAATAAGCCGCATGTAACATTTAATTCATTAAGCATATAGTTCATTTCAAGGAAAACACAAGGCATGATGTGGGCCTAACTGCCCGGACATAATAATAATAGCCGCTACGTACGGACTCTCGTCACTTTGTATGTATGTAGCCCCCACAAATATCACATATAGCATTTAAAATACCTACGAGGACAATTGCCTCTTACGAGGTTAGAAAGGAGACTCACCTCACGTCACACCTACTCCTCGGGTCAAGAATGCGCCCGAAACTTCAAACTCGTCACCCATAGGACTCGAAGCAAACCAAACATTACATAAATATATGAAATTATACCCAAGGCATGGAATTCTCCTATTATTTAGTCAAATTCATCATTCTTGAAGAAATCCCAAAATCCAACCCTGGGCCCGCATGCTCGGATTTCAAAAATTCTCAGAGGAAACACTCACCCATAACTTAAGGATCATTAATATATGATTTTTGTATGATTTCACAGCCAATTCACGGGTAATTCTCTAAATTCTCGAAAGCCGTAGGTTACTATCCAATTCCTTAATATTTCACTAATTAGGTAGTTAAATTCAACTAGGAATTCATGCATTAACTATCTTTAGGGTAGAATTTACTTACCTCTCAGTGGCTGGGTCGTGGGTCTCCTTTCCAAGCTCTAAAAATCGTCTATGGTGGAAGAAAAATGGAGTGAAAATGGGATAATCCCATACTTAAAGACCTTACTGCCTACAGGGGTTTCCGCACCTGCGACTCGACGACCGCACCTGCGGTCTCGCACCTGCGAGCAATAGCTCTCACCTGCAGAAAATGGGACAAGGGCCTGCGCTCGCACCTGCGGGCTGGAGTCCGCATCTGCGGCTCCGCACTTGCGGAAGGAGCCCGCACCTGTGAGAACTGGGCAACTCACCTGGAGGTCGCACCTGCGAGGCCTGGACCGCAAGAGCGGTCTCGCACCTGCGACTGGGCAACCGCACCTGCGGTCACACCAGATCAGGTGCACCAGCAACTGCTTCAGCTGGTTTTTGGCCTAGTTTGGTGCCCGAGAGGCATCTGGGCCCACCCGAGCTCCCGTACAAATATACCAACAAGTCCCAAATCATAATACGGACTTGCTCGAGCCTTCGAAATACCCGCAACAACGCTAAAACTCAAAATCACACCTCAAAACCCCTAGAACCAAACTTAGGAACTTTAAGTTTTCTTGAATTCGCTAACAATGCGCCGAACCGACCTATACTACTCGGAATGACACCAAATTTTGCAGGCAAGTCATAAATGACATAACAGACTATTCTCGATCTTGGAATTCCGTTCAGACCTCGATAACATAAAAACACATCCCAAACCACAATATGAACTTAAGGAACTCTTATTTCAATATTGGGCGCCAAAAAGATTCCCAGGTCATCCGAAACCCATTCCGAACATACGCCCAAGTCCAAAATCATCATACAAAGCTACCGAAACCGTTGAAACTCGAGTTCGAGGTCGTTTACTAAAAATGTTGACCGACGTCAAACTTGGCCTTAAAGGCCAACCTGAAGGAACCAAGTGTTCCAATATCTCTCTAAACACTTCCGAAACTCGGACCACCCACCCCTGCAAGTTATAAATCACAATAAGACGCTATGGGAAGTTTCATTTAGGGGAACAAGGTATCGCAAAATGACCGGTCGGGTCGTTACACTTAAACACCACATATACAACTTGAACTCATTTTAACCTTCTCGAGAGTCTCTCACCTCGCTCTAATATCCAACGCATAGCTAATACGCACTGAACAACATGTGCTCCACCTGTACATGAATATCTAAAAGAAGCAACCAACTGATTCCTTTCCTTGAACACTACATCCACAATGAGTATCATACCTGAATCATCTCAAGACCTTTTCATACCCATAAAGTGTAGTGCATCATACACCCAACCGATCTCTTAATCAAAATCATCCTAGAAGTCATTCTTTTCAAGTCATAGCTAATTCACAAGCGTCCTTTGATAAGTTGGTATTTTCCCAACTTCTCTTATACCTTTAAATAGAGTTATGCTCATGTTAATGTGATTAATGGACTAATTATATATTGAATGATATAATTGCAGGTCGTGGAGTTGGGTGAGAATTAAGAGATTGAAAATCATCAAATACTTGCAAGAAATACATCAAATCCAGGTCGTGGAGTTGTGTGTATGTATTTTTTAGAATTAATTTTATATGGACACTATATCCTATCTATGTGTGTGTGTGTGTGTGTGTATAGAAATTAAGCATTAAATATTAAGTAAATTAAAAAAAACACATACACACACACATACATATACATACATATGTATATATATTAAGTATTAAATATTATTTGTTTAAAATCTATTTATATGAATTAAATAAAATCGAACGAAGTCGGTCGTTTGGTTCATTAAATTAATATTTTAAAAATTGAAATACCGACCGAAATCGGTCGGTATTGGTGAGGTCAAACTGTAACGACCCGATCGGTCGTTTTGAGCAATTTGCACTTCGCTCGGTTGTTTGAGGGCATGGGTAGCTCCAAATGATGCATTATGACTTATGTAAATCCTTGGTTTTGATTTTCAAGTTATTCAAAATTGATTTGAAAGAATGATTCTCAACTAGAAGTCTTAAATTTGAAAGGTTTGACCAAGTTTGACATTTTAGAATTTGAACTCAGATTGGATTTTTGATGGTTCCATTAGTTATGTTGGGTGATTTTTGACTTAGGTACGCGTCCGGAATGTAATTTGGAGGTCTCTGGTAGAATTAGGCTTGAATTGGAAATTTGGCGATTTTTGGTCGGCAGTGAAAAATTTGATATCGGGGAAGGAATGGAGTTCCGGAAGTTGGAGTAGGTTCATAGTTTCATTTATTACGTGTGTGTAAAATTTGAGGTCATTCGGACATGGTTTGGTAGGTTTCGGCGTCGTTTGCAGAATTTGGAAGTTTAGAAGTTCTTAGGGTTGAATCCGAGGTTGATTTGGTGTTTTGATGTTGTTTTGAGTGTTCCAAAGGCTCGACTAAGTCCATATGTTGTTATGCAACTTGTTGGTGTTACTGGTTGAGGTTCCGAGGGCCTCGGATGAGTTTCAGGTGGTTATCGGATTGGCTTTGGGTGTTGGGAAATAGCTGGTTTCTGCTGGTTTTCGAAACTTCTGGTGTTTTTCACACCTGCGGAAGGGGAGCCGCAGGTGCGAGGTCGTAGGGGAGGATCGCAGATGCGGAAAATGGCAGGTTGGAGCTGGAGCGCAGGATATGGCCGCACCTGCGAGCCCGCAAGTGCGAGACCTGGGCGCAGGTGCGGAGTTTGAGGGGTAAAGTGATTTGCGCAGGTGAGATTGTTTGGGCCTGTCACAACCCAAAATCCTAACCCAGGTCGTGATGGCGCCCAACACTAGGGTCAGGCAAGCCAACAATTTAGTTACTAGTGCAATTTCCTTAATTGATAAAAAACATCCCCACACTTACCAAATTTTAAAGCTGAAGAACGTTTAAGTGGAAATGGATAAATTAGCCAACTTAAATAAAGGTAGCCATAAGGATCACAAACCAATATATACATTCCCAAAAAAATATGAAGTCTACTATGTGCCAGGAACTAGTGTCACAAGTCTAGAGGCGAACTTGTACAATATACAAAAGATGAAATAAATTGTTCTACTGTCTGAAGGAAGTAGACAGAAATAGACAAAAGATAACTCCATAGTGCTTCCGAGAATCTCCAAGGGAAGCAACTCACCATGGAGTCAGTTCTAGAATATACTCCTACGGTCAAGCTCCGGTCGGATAACCAGATGCACCAGCCTCAGAACCTGTACAATTAAGTACAAAAGCGTAGCATGAGTACATAAATAGATATGTACCCAGTGAGTATCCCGCCTAACCTCGAAGAAGTAGTGACGAGAGGTCGACATGATACTTACTAGGGGCAGACAATGTGAAATGAATACAGGCTAATCAGTAATAGCAGTAATGAACAGTAATAAGGAAATGAGCATCAAATAACAATCTCTAGTACCCTCATGCCATCCCTTTCCATGGCATACAAGCTAATTAGCCTTCTTTCTTTCATGCAATCGACAATTAAAATTACAGGGCTTCTCATAAATTACCAAAACATATAACAGGCTATGAACGTACGGTCGTTGCGACGTGAAAAGTAAATGTGCACTGCCGAGGTTTGAACGGCCCGACCATAGATGCATCTATCTGCCTCGATCGCGAATCGAACATGTGACACGATTAATATAATACTAAGACTACCCCGCTCGCGAATCATTCATGCGACTCGGGTTAATAAAATACTAGGGCTGTCCCGCACGCGAATCACTCATACGACTCGGGTTCCCGTATAAATACATAATTAGCAAGAGATTCCAGATAATTTTGCAGGGAACATACTGACAGGATGAGAATTTAATAATGTCAACTTCAAAGCATAACTTCTTAGGCCTTCACATATGAGATTCGAGGGTATTAGACTACTTAGACCATATGCAAGATCACAGATACAACACATAAAACATGCTTGTGAGTCCTAAACTACCCGACAAGGCATAATAGTACCTACGCACGGACTCTCATCACTTCAGGCGTGCGCAGCTCCCGCAAATAAAGACAAACAACCATTTATAATCACCTATGGGGACAATTCCCTCTTACAAGGTTAGAAAGGAGACTCACCTCGCGCCGAACCTACTCCCCGGGTCCAGAATGCGCCCGAAACTCCGAACTCGTCAACCAAGGACTCGAAACTAATCAAACATTACCTAAATATGTCAAATTATACTCAAAGCATGTAATTCTCCTATTATTTAGTAAATCCATCATTCTTGAAGAAATTCCAAAATCCAACCCAGGCCCGCATGTTCGAATTTCAAAAATTCTCAAAGGAAACACTCACCCATAGCCTAAGGATCATTAATATATGATTTTTGTATGATTTCATAGCCAATTCACGGGTAATTCTCTAAATTCTCGAAAGCCCTAGGTTACTACCCAATTCCTTAATTTTTCACTAAGTGGGTAGTTAAATTCAACTAGGAATTCATGCATTAACTAACTTTAGGGTAGAATTTACTTACCTCTCAGTGGCTGGGTTGTGGGGCTCTTTTCCAAGCTCTCAAAATCGCCTATGGTGGAATAAAATGGAGTGAAAATGGGCTAATCCCGCACGTAAAGAACTTACTGCCTACAGGGGGTTTCTGCATCTGCGACTCGACGACCACACCTGCGAGCAATAGCTCGCACCTGCGGAAAATGGGACAAGGGCCTGGGCTCGCACCTGCGGGCTGGAGTCCGCAGCTGCGGCTCCGCACCTACGGGAAGGAGCCCGCACCTACGAGAACTGGGCAACCCACCTGGGGGTTGCACCTGCAAGGCCTGGACCGCAGGAGCGGTCTCGCACCTTCGACTGGGAAACCGCACCTGCGGTCACACCAGATCAGGTGCACCATCAACTATTTCAGCTGGTTTTTTTTGCTTCATTTGGTGCCCGAGAGGCACCTGGGCCCACCCGAGCCCCCGTCCAAATATACCAAAAAGTGCCAATCATAATACGAACTCGCTCGAGCCTTCGGAACACCCGCAAAAATTCTAAAACTCAAAATCACATCTCAAAACCCCTAGAACCAAACTTAGGAACTTTAAGTTTTTTTAAATTCGCTAATCATGCGCCGATTCGACCTATACTACTCGGAATGACACCAAATTTTGCAGGCAAGTCATAAACGACATAATGGAACTATTCCCGGTCTCGGAATTCCGTTCGGACCTTGATAACACAAAAACACGTCCCAAACCACAATATGAACTTAAGGAACTCTTATTTCAATATTGGGCGCCGAAACGCTCCTGGGTCATCCGAAACCCATTCCGAACATACGCCCAAGTCCAAAATCATCATACGAAGCTACCGAGATCGTCAAAACTCGATTCCGAGGTCGTTTACCAAAAAGTTGACCGACGTCAAACTTGGCCTTAAAGGCCAAACTGAAGGAACCAAGTGTTCCAATATTGCTCTAAACACTTCCGAAACCCGGACCACCCGCCCCCACAAGTCATAAATAAAAATAAGCCGCTATGGGAAGTATCATTTAGGGGAACAGGGTCCGATAACGCAAAATGTCCGGTCGAGTTTTTACATTCTCCACCTCGTAAGCAAACGTTCATCCTAGAACGGGTCTACAATCATACCTAAAGTGTTGAATAAGTGCGGATATCTGCTCCGCATATCCTCCTCGGACTCCCAGGTCGCTTCCTCGACTGGTTGGCCCCTCCACTGGACCTTCACTGCAGAAACTCTCTTGGACCTCAACTGGCGATCATGTCTATTAATAATAGCAACTGGCTCCTCCTCGTAGCCCAACCTCTCATCCAACTGAATAGTGCTGAAATTAACCACGTGAGAGAAGTCGGCGTGGTACCTCCGGAGCATGGATACATGAAAGACCGGATGAACTCCTGATAAACTGGGAGGTACGGCTATCTCATAAGCAACCTCCCCAACTCGCCTCAACACCTCGAAGGGACCTATAAACCTCGGGCTCAACTTGACCTTCTTCCTGAACCTCATAATACCCTTCATAGGCGAGACCTTCAGCAGAACCTTGTCTCCCTCCATAAATGATACATCACACGCCCTCCCCCCTAACTCTTCTGTCTGGACTATGCTGTGCGGAGCCTCTCCTGAATCAACTTCACCCTCTCCAAAGCATCCCTCACCAGGTCGGTGCCATACAACTTAGCCTCGCCAGGCTCAAACCACCCGATAGGGGAACGACATCGTCGACCATACAAAGACTCAAATGGAGCCATCTTGATGCTGGACTGATAACTATTATTGTAAGCAAACTCGGCCAAAGTCAAGAACTGGTCCCACTGACCTCCGAAGTCAATCACGCATGCCTTGAGCATGTCCTCCAATATCAGAATTGTACGCTCCGACTGGCCATCAGTCTGAGGGTGAAATGATGTGCTGAGGTCTATCTGGGTGCCTAACCCACTATGCAATTATCTCTAGAAGTGAGAGGTGAACAGAGGACCTCTATCTGATATGATGGACACCGACACACCGTGCAACCAGACTATCTCCCGAATGTAGATATCGGATAACCTCTCAGAAGTATATGTAGTAGATACAAGAATGAAATGTGTCGATTTGGTCAACCTATCCACAATGACCCAAAGCGCGTCAACCTTCTGCAAAGTCCAAGGCAACCCAACCACAAAGTCAATAGTGATGCGCTCCTATTTCCACTAAGGAATGGGCATCTGCTGAAGAAGGCTTCCTGGCCTTTGGTGCCCATACTTCACCTGCTGGAAATTAAGACATATAGTCACATACTCCACAATATCCCTCTTCATCCGCCACCACAGTAATGCTGATTTAAATCACGATACATCTTCGTAGCACCAGGATGAACAAAATATCGAGAACTATGTGCCTCCTCTAGAATCCTCTCCCTCAGGCCATCAACATTAGGAACACATAAACAGTCCTGAAGTCTCAGAACACCATCCTCGCCAATAGTAACCTCCTTGGCACCACCTTGTACCATTGTCTCCCAAAGCTCTCTAAGCACGGATCATCGAACTGCCGAGCCTTAATCTCCCCCAATAACGAAGATTGAGCAACCATATATGCTAAAACTCGACTAGGCTCTGAAAGGTCTAATATCACCAGGCGGTTAGCCAAGGACTGAATGTCCAAGGCTAGAGGTTTCTCCTCTGCTGCAATATAAGCCAAGCTACCCATACTCTTCGTCTTCCTGCTCAAAGCATCCGCTACCACATTCGCCTTGCCCAGATGATATAGAATGGTGATGTCATAATCCTTCAGCAACTCAAGCCACCTGCGCTGCCTGAAATTAAGATCCCTTTGTTTGAACAAGTGCTGCAAGCTACGGTGGTCTGTATAAACCTCACAGGACACCCCATACAAGTAGTGCCTCCAAATTTTAAGAGCATGAACGATCGCCGCCAACTCTAAATCGTGCACAGGGTAATTTTTCTCATGAACCTTCAGCTGGCGCGAAGCATAAGAAATAAATCTCCCTTCCTACATCAACACACATCCCAAGCCAATGCGCGAAGCATGCAATACACTGTATACATCCCAGCACCGGAAGGCAATACAAGAACTGGTGCTGAGCTCAATGCTGTCTTCAGCTTCTGAAAGCTCGCCTCACACTCGTCAGACCATCGAAACGGGGCATTCTTCTGAGTCAATATAGTCAATGGGGATGCAATGGAAGAGAAGCCCTCCACAAATCGCTGGTAGTAGCCTGCTAGACCCAAGAAACTCCTGATCTCTGAAGCTGAAGTAGGACCTGCCCAACTCTGAACTGCCTCGATCTTCTTAAGATCAACCTTGATACCCTCTCCGGATACCACATGTCCTAAGAATGCCACAGAATCCAACCAAAACTCACACTTGGAGAACTTAGCATATAGCTTCTGTTCTCGCAAAGTCTGGAGCACCATTCTCAAATGCTGCTCGTGCTCCCTCAGGCTACGTGAGTAAGTAAAAATGTCATCAATGAAGACAATGACAAAATAATCAATGTACGGCCTAAACACCATGTTCATCAAGTCCATAAATGTTGCTGGGGCATTAGTCAAGCCAAAGGACATCACCAGGAACTCACAATGGCCATATCTCGTACGAAAAGCAGTCTTCGGAACATCTGAGGCCCGAATCTTCAACTGATGGTATCCCGATCTCAAATCAATCTTAGAAAACACCCTAGCACTCTACAACTGGTCAACCAAATCATCGATGCGCGACAAAGGATACTTGTTCTTAATGGTGACCTTTTTCAACTGGCGATAATCAATACACACCCGCATGGACCCATCTTTGTTCTTCACGAATAGAGTTGGAGCACCCCACGATGATACACTCGGTCTGATGAACCCCTTGGCCAAAACCTCCTCAAGATGCTACTTGAACTCCTTCAACTCTTTTGGAGCCATACGGTACGGATGAATAGATATATGCTGGGTGACTAGAGCTATATCAATGCAGAAATCAATATCACGATCCGGAGGCATGCCCGAAAGATCTGAAGGAAATACATCGGCAAATTCTCAAACGACTGGCACTGAATCAGTCGTTGGAGATTCGGCGGTGGTGTCCCGAACATAAGCAAGATAGGCCAGACAAACCTTCTCGACCATATGTCGAGCCTTCATGAATGAAATAGCCCGGCTGGCTGCACTAACTGAGGAACCTATCCACTACAGCCTAGGCGACTCGGGCATGGCTAAATTAACTGTCTTGGCATGGCAATCTAGCACGGCATGATAAGGAGATAGTCAATCCATGCCTAGAATAACCTCAAAATCAACCATGTCGAGCAATAAAAGGTCTGCTCTGGTCTCGAACCCACAGAAGGTTACCACACAAGACTGATAGATCCGGTATACCACCACAGAATCACCCACAGGAGTGGACACATATATAGGAGAACCCAAGGACTCGCGAGGAGCATCCAGAAAATGAGCAAATAATGCTGAAAGATATGAATAGGTGGATCCCTGATCAAATAATACTGAAGCCTATCTACCACATACTGAGATAATACTTGTGATCACGGTGTCTGAGGCCACTGCATCTGATCTGGAAGGAATGGCATAGAATCTAGCTGGAGTACAGGAAAACTGAGCTCCACCAGAGTGAACATGACTGCCTGACCTCCCCCTGAGTGGCCTCCACCTCTAGGACGACCCCTGCCGACTTGTCCTCCACCTCTAGGTGGCCTGACTGCTGGTGCTGGACTCATAGGCTGATAACCCTACTGCACTTCCTTGCCCCGAAACCTGGGACAAGTCCTTCTGATATGGCCGAAATCCCCGCACTCATAACATCTCCCCGGAGGCATGGCCTGCAGCCCTGAAGAAGAACCCTGGATAACTAGGGAACGGTGAGAACCCTCTGGCATAGCGCAGAAGTAAGGTCTCACTGGAGCACCACGAGGAGGTGGTGGTGGGGGTGCTGGATATGCGCGTTTGCTGGGCTGACCCCTACCAAACTGACCTCTGCCCCTAGCTGGGGCAACTCTGAAATCCCCGGAATATCTGGCTCTCTTATCCTGCAGCGTCTGCTCCCTGTTCCTCGACCGATAACCCTCGATCCTATGAGCAATCTCCACTACTAGCTGATAAGGAGTCCCCATCTCCACCTCTCGGGCCATTCTGGCCCTAATTCCTGAAGGCAACCAGGGGCTACAAATCTCCGCACTCTCTCAGCATCGGTAGGTAATATCATGAGGACATGGCGAGACAACTCTGAAAATCTGGCCTCATACTCTGTCACTGACATCTGTCCCTGCTCGAGCTGCTCAAACTGATACCGCAGCTCTTCCCTCTCAGAGGGTGGGATATATCTATCTAGAAACATCTGAGTGAACTGCTCCCAAGTGATAGGAGAAGAATCTGCTGGCCTGCTGAGAATATAGAACTGCCACCATCTGCGAGCTATGCCCTCTAACTGGAAAGTAGTGAAGTCCACTCCATGGGACTATAGTATCCTCATGTTGTGCAGTCTGTCCCTGCACCTATCAATGAAATCCTAGGCATCCTCTCCTCGCTCACCCCCGAAGACTGGAGGGTGCAATCGAGTCCATCTATCTAATAACTTCTACGGATCACCGTCCGCAGCTGGTCTGGGCTCAAGTGCTGCTGCAACAAGCTGGACCCCATCCACGGGCAGTGTACCCGGGGCATGATGTAATGCTGCTGTCTGGCCTGCAGCCTGGGCAGTAGGGGTCTGGACTCCCCCTCCCGCGTGAGAAGCGGCAGGATCTACTGGAAATAAACCAGCCTGGGACATAGTATCCATAAATCTCATCATACGGCCTATGACCTCCTGGAATCCCGGCACCGTCATGAAGTCCACTGGAGCAGGATCTGCTGGGGCACCTCCCCCTGCTCTCTATAGTAGGATCCCCTGGTGGTGCAACTGGAATAGCTCTGGGACTCCCTCGTCCCCTACCTCGGGTCGGTGCCCTCCCCTGGCCTCTGCCATATGTACGCGTCCTCACCATCTGTGAGAGAATAAAAGAATGAGATTTAGTAAACCATAAACTACACGATAGAACATGAATAAAGAGAGG
Source organism: Nicotiana knightiana (assembly GCA_005239525.1). Classification (NCBI taxonomy): domain Eukaryota; kingdom Viridiplantae; phylum Streptophyta; class Magnoliopsida; order Solanales; family Solanaceae; genus Nicotiana; species Nicotiana knightiana. The sequence goes on from ML420282.1 coordinate 88,621, forward strand.
TTTCCTAACACCCTATTGCCTCTCGAAGATAAATACAGACGTCTCTGTATCGATCCACAAGACTCTATTAGGTTTGCCCGTGACTTGTGAGACCTGCATGAACCTAGAGCTCTGATACCATGTTGTCCCGATCAAAAATCCTAACCGTGGTCGTGATGGCGCCCAACACCGGGGTCAGGCAAGCCAATAATTTAGTTACTAGTGCAATTTCCTTAATTGATAAAAAAACATCCCCACACTTACCAAATTTTAAAGCTTAAGAACGTTTAAGTGGAAATGGATAAATTAGCCAACTTAAATAAAGGTATCCATAAGGATCATGAATCAATATATACATTCCCAAAAAAATATAAAGTCTACTATATGCCAGGAACTAGTGTCACAAGTCTACAAGCGAACTAGCAGAATATATAAAAGATGAAATAAACTGTTCTACTATCTGAAGGAAGTAGACTGAAATAGACAAAAGATAACTCCATAGTGCTGCCGAGAATCTCCAAGGGAAGCATCTCACCGTGGAGTCAGGTCCAGAATATACTCCTAGGGTCAAACTCGGGTCAGATAACCAGATGCACCAGCCTCAGAACCTGTACAATTAAGTACAGAAGCGTAGCATGCGTACATAAACAGATATGTACCCAGTGAGTATCCCGCCTAACCTCGAAGAAGTGGTGGCGAGAGGTCGACGTGATGCTTACTAGGGTCAGACAATGTGAAATGAATACAGGCTAATCAATAATAGCAGTAATGAAAAGTAATAGGGAAATGAGCATCAAATAACAATCTCTAATACCCTCACGCCATCCCTTTCCATGGCATACAAGCTAATTAACCTTCTTTCTTTCATGAAATCAATAGTTACAATTACAGGGCTTCGCATAAATTACCAAACATATAACATGCTATGAATGTACGGTCATTACGACGTGAAAAGTAAATGTGCATTGCCGAGGGTCGAACGACCCAAACCATAGATGCATCTATCTGCCCCGCTCGTGAATCGAATATGCGACACGGTTAATATAATACTAAGACTACCCCGCTCACAAATTATTCATGCGACTCGGGTTAATATAATACTAGGGCTGTCCCGCTCGCGAATCATTCATGCGACTCGGGTTCCCGTATAAACACATGATTAGCAGGAGATTCCAGATAATTTAGCAGGGAACATACTGACAGGATGAGAATTTAATAATGTCAACTTCAAAGCATAACTTCTTAGTCCTTCACATATGATATTCGAGGGTATTATACTACTTAGACCATATGAAATATCACAGATACAACACATAAAGCATGCCTGTGAGTCCTAAACTACCCGACAAGGCATAAAGTAGCTACGCACAGACTCTCGTCACTTCGTGCGTGCGCAACCCCCACAAATAAGGACAAACAAACATTTATAATCACCTATGGGGACAATTCCCTCTTACAAGGTTAGAAAGGAGACTCACCTCGCGTCGAACCTACTCCCCGGGTCAAGAATGCGCCCGAAACTCCGAACTCGTCACCCAAGGACTCGAAACTAATCAAATGTTACGTAAATATGTCAACTTATACTCAAAGCATGGAATTCTCCTATTATTTAGTCAAATTCATCATTCTTGAAGAAATCCCAAAATCCAACCCAGGCCCGCATGCTCGGATTTCAAAAATTGTCGAAGGAAACACTCACCCATAACCTAAGGATTATTAATATATGATTTTTGTATGATTTCATAGCCAATTCACGGGTAATTCTCTAAATTCTCGAAAGCCCTAGGTTACTACCCAATTCCTTAATTTTTTACTAATTGGGTAGTTAAATTCAACTAGGAATTCATTCATTAACTAACTTTAGGGTAGAATTTACTTACCTCTCAGTGGCTAGGTCGTGGGGCTCTTTTCCAAGCTCTCAAAATTGTCTACGGTGGAAGGAAATGGAGTGAAAATGGGGTAATCCCGCACTTAAAGACCTTACTGCCTACAGGGGTTTTTGTACCTGCGACTTGACGACTGCACCTGCGAGCAATAGCTCGCACCTGCAGAAAATGGGACTAGGGCCTGGGCTCGCACCTTCGGGCTGGAGTCCGCAGCTGTGGCTCCGCACCAGCGGGAAAGAGCCCGCACCTGCGAGAACTGGGCAACCCACCTAGGAGTCGCACCTGCGAGGCCTGGACCGCAGGAGCGGTCTCGCACCTGCGACTGGGCAACCGCACCTGCGGTCACACCAGATCAGGTGCACCAGCAACTGTTTCAGCTGGGTTTTTTTTTGGCTTCGTTTAGTGCCCGAGAGGCACCTGGGCCCACCCGAGCCCCCGTCCAAATATACCAACAAGTCCCAAATCATAATACGAACTCACTCGAGCCTTTGGAACACCCACAACAATAACTCAAAATGACATCTCAAAACCCCTAGAACCAAACTTAGGAACTTTAAGTTTTTTTTAATTCGCTAACAATGCGCCGAACCGACCTATACTACTTGGAATGACTCCAAATTTTGCAGGCAAGTCATAAATGACATAATGGAACTATTCCCGGTCTCAGAACTCCGTTCAGACCTTGATAACACAAAAACACGTCCCAAACCACAATATGAACTTAAGGAACTCTTATTTCAATATTGGGCGCCGAAACGCTCTAGGTTCAACCGAAACCGATTTCGAACATACGCCCAAGTCCGAAATCATCATACAAAGCTACCGAAACCATCAAAACTCGATTCTGAGGTCGTTTACCAAAAAAGTTGACCGAAGTCAAACTTGGCCTTAAAGGTCAACCTGAAGGAATCAAGTGTTCCAATATCGCTCTAAGCACTTCCGAAACTCGGACCACCCGCCCCGCAAGTAATAAATCACAAGAAGCCGCTATGGGAAGTTTTATTTAGGGGAACGGGGTCCGATAATGCAAAATGACCGATCGTGTCGTTACAGGGCTGCAGGTGCGAGAAGCCTGGGCAGAATGTATATATTTAACACTTCGCGAATTTTGGTCCATTCTTCACCATTTTTAGTCAGTTTTGAGGCTCTTAACAATGATTTTGAAGAGGGATTCAAGGGATATCTATGAGGTAAGTTTCTTGAGCCCGAATACTCATGTTTATGGTGATTTTCTGTTGTTTAATCATGTAATTAGTGGGAATTAGGGGTGATATTGAGGGGTTAGGGCTTGGGATTTTGGAGAGTTTGATGTGAGGATTTGAGGGGCCAAACGGTGTTGGATTTTGATAAATTTGGTATGGCTAGACTTGTGAGCAAATGAGCTTTCTAGTTTTGTAATTTTTGTCGGGTTTTAAGGCGTGGGCTCGGGGGCCGGATTTTAGCCGATTTCGGGATTTTGTGTTAATTTGATAGTTTTTATTGTGGAATTCATTCCATTAGTGTATATTGAGGGTATTGTTCTAGTTATGAATAGATTCGGAGCTTTTGGAGGCCGAGTAGAGGGGCGAGAGCATCCCGGAGTAGGATTTCTACTTTGTTAAGGTAAGTAACTCTTCTAAACTTAGTGCTGAGGGTATGAAACCCTGAATTAGGTATTATGTGATTGGTATTGAGGTGACACACATACTAGGTGACAGGCGTGTGGGCGTGCAGCCGGTGAAATGAGACCCTATGGTTACCATGGCCTAGTATAGTGGCCCTATTTTGTCGATATCTGTGTTTTTACCATGTGATAAAGTAATTAAGCTGTCAATCATGACATATATCATGTTTAGACTTTATACCGATATTGTTGAGACCCATAGTGGTTGTTTCTTGCTGTTATTTCATAGACTTCATTGATATTTGTACTCAGTCATGTTCATGCATTCATAGCATATAAAACTCTCAGTTGTTATCTATTGATACAATCATATCCTTATTGTCGAGCTAGTTTCATGACACTGTGAGTCCGTGAGCGAGACTGAAGAGATTGATGACTGAGTAAGGCCGAGGGCATGTTACGAGGATATTGATACCATAGCATGTGAGTTGTCCGTGCATCACGTGAGTTGTCCATGCAGATCTAGATATTGATATTATGGAACATGAGTTATCCGTGCAGCACGTGAGTTGTCTGTGCATAGTGCTTGAGCTGTAGGAGCCCCTCCAGAGTCTGAACACCCCCAGTGAGCGCAGTCGACTATAAACATATGTGGATCGAGATACATGGCATTTGCATGCACACATGACACATAGGCATTTGCATGCACGCATGGCATACGTGCATAGAGATGTATTTTTCCACATGTTATATAGTATCACGTCATTCATGACTTATTATACACATTTACTTGTGGGATCAGAGAGGTATTTTATACTTGCTATTTGTAAAGAAAATGAAACATCTTGCTTATTGCTGAAAAGATTTTGGGAAAAATCATAGTTTTCAAACTTACCTGTATTTCGGTATTTTGGCAAAAGATTTGAGTTCTCACTAAGATATTTGAAAAACATGCCTATTTTCTGGAACTTTGAACGAGTTGAGTATTTACTTCTGAGATATTTTTTTTATTACTTGTATCACGCTGTTGCGAACTGTTGTAAAATGCTGGTATTGGACCCGACCTAGTGTTAGCTCGTCACTGCTTTCAACCTAAGGCTAGATTTGTTACTTACTCAGTACATGTGGTCGATTATACTGATACTACACTTCTGCACATTGCGTGTAGATGTCGGTTGTTGTTGTTATTGTGCTCGATGATTGCGGGACTTGAAGATTACCGGCATCCCTGCTGTAGCTGCCTCCTTTGTTCGGGGTAGCCTTAGATTATAAAACTCTGTTTATGTACTTTTCAAACATACTATGTGTTTATTCATTATCGCTTTGTAGACTCTATTCGTAGAAGCTCATGATTTGTACTACTAGTCTTTGGAGAAATGTAATAGATTTAGATAATTTATTTTGTTTAATTGACTTATTAACATTATTGAAACTGGATAGTTATTAGTTAGCTTACCTAGAAGGTTGGGTTAGGTGTCGTCACGACTAGCGGATTTTGGGTTGTGACACAAACGGTCAAACATTTTTTAACTTTACCGACCGAAATCAATCGGAAATCGGTCGAAAATTTTGTAATTAGACCAGCCCAGATGGGAAACTCCCCTATTTTCATCTTTTAACTCTCTCTTTCTTCTATCTCTCATCCATCTCCCTTCCCCACAGATATTTTGCCTAATACCACCCAAAATCAAGTCACCCACCCCTAAATAACGAAGCCCCACCTCTCCTCTCTCGCGCCTAAGCCGCCGCCACCACTATTCTGCTCCTCCACCACCACCACTGCTGCGCCGTTGCCGCCACCACCACCATTGATGCGCTGTCACCACCACCACTGCCATTATTGTTCAAGGTTACTAATCTACCTTAATTATTAGATTTTTAATTTTTAATTTTTGGAATATAATATTATGTAATTTTTTAGGGTTTTTGTCTATTTAGGATTTGTGTGACTAAATAGGATTTTTGAACTACATTAGATTTAGAATTGAACTACATTAGATTTAGAATAAAGGTATCAATTATGAACTTAATGTATAAATTATGAACTTATGGTTTTAAATAGAATTCAAATTAATGCATTTAAATTATTTAATGTATAAATTAATTTAAGGCATAAATTATGAACTTGAGGTATAAATAACGAACTACCTTAAATTATGAACTTATGGTTCTTAATAGAATTCAAATTAATGCATTTAAATTATTTAATGTATAAATTAATTTAAGGTATAAAACTTAAAGTATAAATAACGAACTACCTTAAATTATGAACGTATGGTTCTTAATAGAATTTAAATTAATGATAGAACTACCTTAAATTATGAATCTTGAGTTAGTATAATTGAATTAGTCTAATTGAATGGCTTAACTGATTTATTTTCTAGCGAGTCTAATCATATGATTAATGATTGAATTTTAGGGTTTATTAATTTAGGGGATAATATTGTTCTATTAGTGTTTCTTGCTTTTAGAAAATTAGGCTTAACTAATTATGCTAGATTAATTGAATGTGCTAACAAATTATAATTTATTATATAACTTAATTCTATAAATTAATTTAAATTATGATTAATATAATATGTAATTTATTTGTTCTTTATGTAGATGGAATATCATAGTTGGATGTATAATAGGAATTATCCTAATCGCCGAGTTTTTAGGGAGGAATTTATAGAAGGGGTTAAGGAATTTATTAGGCATGCAATGTCACTTGAACCATTTCAGATTGGAGGGATGATTAGGTGTCTTTGTGTGAAGTGCAAGTGTTTGAATTTTTTGGATCGGAGGATGTTAAGACTCATCTTTATAAAAAAAGGTTTTTGATAATTATTTTGTGTGGACTAGTCATGGACAGATTGATGGTAGCGATGGTATATTCCATAACGTAGTTGTTGGTGAAAGTAGTAAGTCGGTGGGGAATAACGTTCAACATCCTAGATACCATGAAATGGTTGCAGATGCTTTTGGGATGCACTTCAATTTTGAAACCCATGAAAGTGTTGAACAACCTCCTAACGAAGAGGCAAAATATTTTTATGAACAGTTAGAGGTCGTTAGTCGTCCACTAAGGGAAGTGAGTATGCACTCTCAGTTGTTTGTTGCGGTTAGATTATTAAGTATCAAATCAGATACCAATATTTCTCAAGTAGGAATGGATTCTTTCATTGGACTTATGAGTGAACTAGTTGACCCACCTTTCAACATACCTGAAGATTTCTATAAGGCTAAAAGATTGGTTTCGAAGTTAGGACTCTCGTCTATGAGAATCGTTTGTTGTGAAGATGGTTGCATGTTGTATTATAAGGGTGATGCAGATTTAGAAAGTTGTAAATTTTGTGAAAAAATCGTTTTAAGCGGCTTTCCAGCGGGAAGAAGGTTGCTGTGAAGTTGATGCGTTACTTAACTCTTATTCCTAGATTAAAGAGCTTGTATGAATCGATGAGTTCCGCTCCTCATATGAGATGACACTATGAAAATAGAAGGTCGCCCCGTGTTATGTGTCATCCTTCAGATGGGGAAGCTTGGAAGCATTTTGATAGGACGTATCCGGATTATGCTAGTGAACCGAGGAATGTTCGGTTGGGTTTGTGTGCTGATGATTTCGCGCCATTTTCTGTTTCTGCAACACCATATTCATGCTGGCCGGTCTTTATTACACCATATAATCTTCCGTCTGAAATGTGTATGACTAGTCCATATTTTTTTTAAATTGTGTTATTCTCGGTCCCCGCAATCCAAAGAGTTTGATTGATATATATTTGCAACCTCTAATTGATGAGCTTAAACAATTGTGGTATGATGGAGTTGAGACATATGTTATATCAACTAAGAAAAATTTCAACTTGCACGCTAACTTAATGTGGACCATTAATGATTTTCTTGCATATGGAATGTTGTCTGGGTGGATGACTGCCGAAAAGTTAGCATGTCCTTACTGCATTGGAAAATGGTAAAGCGTTCACATTAAGACATGGCCGAAAGGAGTCATGGTTTGATTGTCTTCGTCAATTCTTGCCAGTTGATCATGAGTTCAAAAGGATGAAGAACGCATTCAAAAAGAATACAGTTGAACATGATTTGCCACCTCTAATTTATTCCGGTGAGGAAATTTTGGAGAGGGTTCAGAAATTCACTAAAGTTACCGAGGCCCCGCCTTCTAAATTTTCTGGATATGGTGTTACTCATAACTAGACAAAACAGAGCATATTTTAGGAGTTTCCATATTGGAAGCAATGTTTTAGTAGTGAAGATGGAGATGATGCAATATAAAACACTCATTGAATGGTGTGTATTGCTAAACAAAGTATTGAACTTGTCAATATTTAGTTGGGACTAGTTTTGAATGATGATTGTATTGTTGATATTATTTTGTTATTGATCATTTGTATAGTTGTTGTTGTGGTTGGCGTTGTTGTTGTTGTTGGTTAATTATTTTTGTTGGTTAATTTTTGTTGTTGTTGTTAGATAATTGTTGTTGTTGTTGTTAGTTAGTTAATTATTGTTGTTGTTGTAAGTTCATTGTTGTTGTTGTTGATTAATTATGGTTGAATGGCATCAATGTAATGCTGCTATTATAGGATGGATATTGGTTGTAATTGGCAGATGGTGTAGCTTAAAAGGAGGCATTTTCTGCCCAGTTTTTACACAGAAAATCGGTCGAAAATATCATTTTTTTGCCCAGAAATTCAAAATTTCCGACCAAATTCAGTCGAAAATTTAGAATTTAAATTTATTTATTTAAATAAATTAAAAATTTATTATAATTTAAAAATAATTATATATTTAAATAAAATTATAATTTATTTAAAATTTTGACTGATTTCAGTCAGTATTTGAAAATTAAATTAAATTATTTTTAATTAATACCGACTGATTTCGGTCGGTAAATGCGATTTGACAGTCAGTCAAAGCTTTGAATAAACCAACCGTTTTCGGTCGGAGAATTTCGACCGATTTCAGTCGCAACACGTTAGCGGCCATCATTTTTTCGACTAATTAAAAGCGGTCGGAAATCGGTAGCTTTTTTCCAATTTTTGACCGATTTTGATCGGTTTTCGTGGACGAATTTAAGTAGTTTTTCAGTAGTGATTAGACGAGACCAATTTTTAACGTCGCTGCCGGGGAGTATGGTGTTCTTGTGTTACTGTGTTATTGTGTGTTCATTCGAGTTCTTGTCTTTTCTTCATTGTCACTTTGATCCGTTTAGTTTAGGTGTAGATTGTGATGGCGGAAGACGATCTTGGCGCTTTGTCTTTAGGTCCTATCAAGAAAGCATCCTGTGCACACCGACCATCAAATCGAAACCAACGGAACGAACAAGTTCCACGACTTCAGCAACAAGTTCCACATGCACCTAGAGCACAATAGGATCTACCAGAAGGTGCGAAATTGAGGATATGCTAGTGTGATTGTACCACCAAGGATATGGGGGGAGTACCTTCATAATCACTAGTGTTATGGTTAACATGATTTAAGATAGAGGATATTTCATAGGAGACCCCAGTCAAAATGCCAACAAACATCTCAAGCACTTCATCGATGTGTGCCAAATGAACAAGCAACCAAATGTCTCGGATGAAGCAGTACAATTGAGGTTATTTCTGTTCTCATTGAGAGAGGCTTTAGATTGGTTGGATAGATTGCCAAATCATTTAATTCACTCATGGGACAAACATGTGAAGATGTCTTGGGCAAATATTTCCCACCGGGGAGAATGGCCATATTGAGATATGTAATTTTGAGGTTTATACAACATCCCACAGACGCATTACATGAAATATGGGAGAGATATCGTGGAATGGTTAAGGAATATCCAAATAACGACATGACTGACAACTAACGCTGTAATATGGGCCGGGCCCGGGCCAAACGGGTCGGGCTAAACGGGTCCGTGTTCTGGCGGGCTTGGTTTAGGCGGGCCCGGGCCAAACGGTCCTAATAGGTGGAACTGGCCCATTGTGGGCCTAAGCCCACATGGGCCCGGGCTAAGTGGGTCAGGCCCACAAGCCTAAACGATCCGGGCTATTTTCTTATTCAAGGATGCCTTATAATTTTTATTAATATGACAACTAAAAAAATGACAATATCTTTCTTAGTCTTGCTCCCCCCAATGGAATGAACACAACAAGGTACTAATACCACCATTAAAAGGAAAAAAACTAATCAAGATGTGCCAAAATACAAGTTACATATTAATCTACATATTATCTCTAACAAATTTCATAAATCCTTCAAGGTTCGGAGGAATTTCNTTGTTGTGATTCAGCAAGTCCAAAATTTCTTCTTTCTGAACGGATCCAATCTCTAAAAATTACTGATTTTTCCAAGCTCTCCCTCATAGACGCTCTATGATCACCGATTTGAAGTCTCGCTTGACTGAAAGCGCTCTCCGATGCCACTGTTGAAGCTTGAATACTTAAAATATCTCGAGCCATCGTTGAAAGAACCGGATAATGTTTTTCTTTGTCCTTCCACCATTCCAAAACATTGAAGGTGCCGTCGGGATTCTCTATTTCAAGTCCCTGCGACAAATAAACTTGAAGCTCATTTAGTTGTGAACTATCACCAATATCACCTTGAGAACCCCTGAACCCCGTCCAAGAACTAATTGCTTTTAGTCCCGCAGATCTTTTAGATGACTGTGAGCTAGACGAGGTCGGAGTTGGAACATTTGGTCTAGCATGATCTAATGCAACTTGATAAGCATTATAAATTGTTTGAGCATTTATTTTAATTGAGGCTTTTTCATCTATAAGTGTAGCATATTCCTCAGTTGAAAGTGGTAAAGCATTATAAATTTGAGTATACCAATAGTGAGGACCTCCTAATTTCATGGTAGGATTTAACATGGCTGCAACACCATAAAGAGGGGGGATAGGGAAAAAATATTTTTTAAACTTATCTTTCATATCATCAATAGCACATTGGTAAACTATCCCACCCTCTGAAAATTGAGTAAATAATTCTGCAAGTGATGAAATATAAACTAAACAGTTAGAAATAGTAGCATAATATTGCCCAGATAATTCATTTGTAGCAACATGAAAATGTTCTAAAAAATCTAGAAGAATTTTAACATTAGCCCAATCTTGATTTGTAAGGTGCTCATCATCATCATCATCATCATCACCACCAACACGAGCATTATACGTTGCGCTTATTGGGTTTCTATATTCATATGCAACAACTAAACTTTCATACAAGTAATTTCATCTAGTCGGACAAGGTTTAGGAACCTTTCTTTCTCTAAGTCCAAATTCATCACATTTTTTATAATATTCTCCAACTCTCTTCTACGGTTTGAACAAAAAAGCCAATGAAGAGCGAATTTAACCTTTGTAATTTCAGCATTTAAAGTTTTCAGACCATCACCGACGATTAAATGGTAAATATGACAAATTACATCTAACATGAAAAATATTACTAAATGCGGGACTTAGTGTAGTTGTAAGAAAGCCTATAGCATTAGTGTTACTAGAAGCATTATCCATTAAAACTGGTATTTTTTATCTCTAATACAAAAATATCTACAAATATCTACAATTGTCTTAGCAATAAACTTACCTGTGTGACTTGAAGTAATTATTCTATAAGAAATAATGCGCTTTTGCATTATCCATTCCTCATCAATCCAATGAGTGGTAACAGTAAGATAATCACAATCATTACCACTCCTACCAATATCAGTAGTAATAGAAATGCGATTACTAATATGAGTAAATAAATTGCGCAAATATTGTTCATATTCATGTTTATATTTATAAATATCAGCCTTTATGGTTGTGCGAGGCCATCCTTTATAAGTAGGATTAAAAATTCTTCTAATATAATGGACAAATTGAGGGTTAGAGGGAAAACAATATGGTAAGCACATAATAGTAACCATTTTTGCCAATTCTTCACGATCTTTATTTGGATCGTAATACAAAATTCCACTGGTAACAGTGTTAATTCCCGGTTGAACTTGATTTGAACCGGTACTAGGGTTAACCTGAGTACCTACACTTATCCCCTCTTGCCTAGCTTTCATTTGAAGTAATCTAGCTTTATCATTAGGATGTTTCATTATGTGTCTGGTCAAACTACCCGTACCGCCACGGTTTCCAGTAAATTTATGAGACATCAAGAGCCCACAAGTTTTACACCTAGCCTTATTTTGATCTCTTAGTTGAGTAAAAAAGTGCACAACAAGAGATGTTTCGGACCGTTTAGAAGGTTTTCTATTAAAATTAGGGTTTACTACAGGAGGGTCAGCCGGGGCATCATTTGGATTATTATCAGTTTGGTTAGCAACAGGACTAGTAGGTGTATCATCTAAATACGGTTGCGTTTCATCTAATCAACATTTTCCTCATCATTTTCATCGATAGTTGTATTACCATAAAGAGCATTCATATATTCATCATTTAATTGTGAACCTAGTATAAGATCATGTATAAATTGACTATCGGTAAATTGAAAACAAGGGTTATCACTATCAAGAATAACAGGTGGAAGAGGACGGGTAGCAGGTCTGGGTCGGGGAGCCGGGGTCGTGGGAGTAGTAGTAGCTTGCCTACTAGATTCACTAATTTTAGATTTTCCCTTACCACCAAATATTTTTTTCAAATAAAAGTCCATATTAATTATAAGGAAAACAAATTAAACAAACAAAACTATAATATTAAAACTTAAGAGTTGGAACGAGTTTACCGAATTGACGAACAACTTCTTGAAAATTGTATAATGTTGAAGACTTGAATACTTTAATTCACCAACTTCACAATTTTTCACAAATTGCAATAATAAGTAAGAAATTATAGAAGGAAATTCGAGAGAGATTGAGAGAGATTGATGATTTTGTGAGTAAAAATGAAAGAATGAGGGCGTATTTATAGTTGAGAATAGGAAAAAGTGTAATTATAAAAAGTTTGGGGGCCAAATAGCTATTTTTAAAAATTCCAAACGGCTAATTTAAAGGGCCAACAGCTAGATTTTAAAATCCTGACCGTTGCCAATTTTTTAAATAAAGAAAGAAAAATTAAAAAGAGTCGTTGGGCCCGTATGGCCCGGTTGAACGGGCCCAGGTCCGCCTGCCGGTCCCGGGCTCACGATTCCAAACCAAAGGCCCACCCCATATGGGCTTTGAGGCCCGCCAAGATCGAACCCGCCACGGGCAGGCCCATTTAGCCCACAAGCCCACTTGGGCTGCGGGCCCAATCCGGTCCTGGTTCAGGCCCGGCCCACCTGCCAGCCTTACTGACAGCATTCTCCTTTGATCATTCTACCGCGATCTTAATACCACAAATCAGACCTATGTAAACCAATTAGCTGGGGGAAATATTATGAACAAGACGAATCAAGAAGCTGAAGACATATTGGATGAAATGGCCAACACATCAGCCGCTTGGCAATCTAGAGCTAATGTTCCCCAAGGGGATCCATATATGGTAAACTTGACTAAGAAAATGGAAGATCAAGGAGAATAAATTGCAGAATTGATGACAACATTGAAGCTGCTAGCCAAGAACCGAATTTCAGGACAAGTTAATGCTATGGAAGATGTTCAAGGGTCGGGTTTTGATCAAACATCAATAGGTAACCAATTCCAGGGTTAGGATGGCATTTATTTTTCCCAAGGATCACATCAAGAAGGCGACTTCCAAGAACAGTGTTACCAAATGCAAAGTGAGGGAGCTAAACATGTGGGTAACCATCAAGGAGGTCAATAAAGGTCTAACAACCAAGGACAATGGATCCATTACATGAAAGTGGAAATGAGGTAGTTCAAAATGGTCCAACCAAGGAAATCAAGGCTGGAACGACAATAATCAAGGAAATCGCAATGGTGGTCCATCTCAAAACTACAACCAACAAATGCCCCACAAACAGTCAAGGGAAATCTTCAGGTGACCCCGATCTAAGAGTTATGATGGAGAGAATGATTAAAAACTAGGAGCAGTCCGACAAAGAAAGGAGAGAAATCAATCAAGTGGTCATTTCTCATACCACGTCAATCAAGAAGATTAAGAATCAATTAGGACAGATTTCATCTCAATTGAATGTGAGGCCACAACGGAGCATTGCCAAGTGATACTGCTGCAAATCCAAAGGGCAATGAGGGTATAGGCCATGTCTTTGCGATAACAAAGAGGAGTGGTAAGGTTCTTAAATGAAGAACCATTTTGATTGAAGATGATGAAGCAGAAGACTACACCTCTTAAAGTTGCTGACCCTCCTAAAGTCGATGTACCGATAGTAGAGCCAAATGGGGTTGAAGAGATGAAACAAGCACCTAGTTCTCTTCAAGATGTGATTGATATACCTCCCAAAGGAAATGAAGTAATCAAATAACCAACTAAGGAGGCTTCTAAGTCCTACAATAAGCTACCTAGAACACCTCTTCCTTATCCGCAGAGGTTTCCCAAACAACAAAAATAGGGATAGTTGAAAAAGTTCTATGACATGTTGAACCAGATAATTGTTACTGTGCCTTTTGTGGAGGCACTTGAGAAAATGCCAGGGTATGCCAAGTTCATGAAAGACTTGGTCACCAAGAAGAAAAATGTCAACTTTGAGATAGTCAAAGTGACACATCATCACATTGCAATCATTTCACAAACTGGAAAGAAAAAGATGGAGGATCCGGGGGCATTCACTATCCCTTGTACTATTGGTGTGACAAGCCTCGCCAAAGCATTCTGTGCTTTGGGGGCAAGTATTAATATAATGCCTTAAGGCCTACCTCTATGAAGCTTCTTATGGCGGATCGAACTCTGAAAAAGCCATTGAGGGTCATTGATGACATTCTTGTCAAGGTGGGTCATTTTTACTTTCTAGACGACTTTATGATATTGGACTGTGAAGTGGATAGAGAGGTCCCCATCATACTTGGTATACCATTTTTGGCTGCGGGGCGGGCCATTTGAGATGTGGAAGTGAGAGAACTAAAATTTCGCTTGAATGATGAAGAAGAAACTTCCATATCCAGAAGTCAATGAAGCAATCGCATGACTATGGAGTGATCTCTGTAATTGATTTAGTAGATGAAACAGTAGATGAAGACATGGAAGAAATGTGTCATGATGAATTCTTGAGAATGGTTCTCCTAAATTCAAATAATTACCCCATGGACAAGTTCCAAACCTATGAGGAGGCATCAGTGTACAAGCGGAGGAATAAATACCCATACCACAAGAAAATCAAGAAGAAAGAGTTTTACCTAGAGGGTATGGTTCTTCTTTACAATTCAAGGTTCAAATTGTTGCGGGGAAAGCTTAAATTAAAATGGTAGGTACCACTCAAAGTTGTTAATGTATGCCTATTTGGTGTCATGGATTTGGAAATTGAAGATGGTATGAGAATATTCAAGGTGAATGGGCAAAGACTTTGACACTATTTTGGTTAAATTGATTGAAAAAATCAGTCTCAGGAGTTCAGTTAGGGGAAACCCCAATGGAATCGTGAAGTTAGTTGTTGTTGCGTTGTGACCTGACGTTAAATAAGGTGCTTCTTGGGAGTCAACCCAAATTCTCTTCTTTAATTCATTCATCACAAAATAGATCATTAATCTGATCGTCTATAGCAAACTCCCCCACTTGGCCCAAAGCCATATAACATATCATTTGTAAACTATAGTACTCTTCATTCATAGCTGCCCTGATCATGTAATTTTAATCAACTGAATACTTCATAAACTCAAGTAACACTTGTCATAAACACTCCAAAGACACTGCCAAGTGCATATTCACCCTTTTGACAATCGCATGAACTTCCTCAAGCCCTAAAAAATGGTAGTATGTGCATTTTGTTGAATAGAAGCCTCATATAAATCACACAACCTCAAATATTCTCGCAGGAGATAACCCACTTTCTTAGCCTCCGACTGATATCTCACCATGGCCCTACTACAATCACAACTGCTATGCAATCGATCCTCGTCAGTCTGTACTCATCAATGAGATATAAGAATTCGCTTCACGCCAAAAATTAACAATTTAAAGATCTACCAACACATCCACACCTAATCCTAGACAACACATCGAAACGATGATAAAGCATCTATAACCCCTCCCCCTAGAAACCAAACAAGAGTGATAGACACGGTCCACCACAATAGAATTCACAACTAGTATAGACACATAGATAGGAGTATCCAAAGAATCACGAGACATATACAAATATGAATCAAAGATAGGATAACATATACGAAATAGCAAAACCCGGATCAATAAAATTGATACAACTATATGACAAATCTAAACAATACCTGTAGTGACAACATCTGACTCGTGAGTTCGAGCAGGTCTGTATTATGTTTATAGACTTGTTGGTTCATTTGGACGGGGTCTCGAGTGGCTCAGGTGAGTTTCGGACCGCCTGGAGCAATGTTGGAAAAAATAGATATTCCAGTTCTGGTTTCCTTCTTCGCGATCGCGGAAGGACTCTCGTGTTCGCGGTGAAGGAATTAGGGATGGGGGATTTTGTGCTACGTGTTCGCGATAGTCAGCTGATAACTAGGAATTTTAGCCTATTATTTGCTCTCTTTTGCTTAGGTTTTGGGTAAAAATGCATAAAGGTATTCCCAAAAACTAACTTAATGTGCTTTTTTGCAAGGTTTAGTCAAAATGAAGCAAAGAAACCACAATCAAATCAAAAGGAGTCAAACTTGCACAAATCAAAGTTGGAAATTGAGCGATGAGAGTGATAGAAATACGCGGCCACGTAAGGACCATCGTTGAGGCGGCCACAAATACGCGGTCCATGAAAGTAAGGTTCAGAGAGGCTGATTTGGGCACAAGATTTACCGCTGACCGCGATGGAAAAGTGCAGCCGCGGAATATCTAATGCGGCCGCGATGGTATATTTGCAGAGAGAGAATATTGAGGTTTAGAGACCCTAAAAGTCATGCTTAGCAGAAAAAATGCGGTCCGCTTCCAAATTAAGCGGCCACAATGGAAGCACACGGGGACGCAAGTGAAATTACGTGGTCCGCAAAACTTAGCCCAATCCAAGCCCAGTATTTAAGAAACAAGGACCACACTCATTATTACGCGGCCGCGAAAGCTCAAGCGCGGATGCAGTCAGATTTACGCGTCCGCAAATTCTTCGCAAGGGCATTTTTGTCCGGAATTTTCAGCTGTGTATAAATAGACCTTTTTGATGTTTTTAGGTTAATTTTTGTTTGAAGAAGCACGTGAACGGTTGAACTTTACCTTTTTGAGTAATTTTAGAGTAGATTTATCTTTAATCTTTAGATTTTCATCTTGTATTTGAATCTTATGGCTTATATTTCATCTCTACCTTTGATTTCTGCTATGATCATGAGTATTTAAAACCCATAGCTAGGGTTGTGACCCAACCTTAGTGTGGGTATTTAATGGATTTTGAATTTTAGGGCTTAATTGTTTATGGGTTAGTGATATTTAGCCTAGTTCATTCTTTAATTGTAGAATTAGCGGTTGCAAACACTGATTCATGCCTTTATGACTTATGTTCTTCTTGAGAAAGAGGGACTAAGTCTAGAAAAATTAGGCTAACAAGGAATTGGGGTGAATTCAAGAGATTGAAATAGCCCCATTTAAGGGATTAAACCTAGAGTTACTAATACCTGACTTGATCCAATTTCACTTGCATTTCATTAGCACCCATTTGGGCTTGAGAAAGTCAAATCGGGTAAAGTCACTCAAACTACCGAGAGGTGTAGAGTGAGCACTTTTGTGTGATGATATATCACAACCCCAATCATAACAAGCTTGTCCTAAACTCTTGATACCCATTAGGTACTCACCTAGGTGGAAGTCACTTCCCTAGTGCCTTTTAATCCTTGAAAACTTTCACAAAAATATTGTACTTAGATTGCTCTTAGCATTCAATAGTATAAAATTAGAATAAAATCAATCACAACAATGTTTAGAAGTGCAATTAGAAACAACACCCACATCTAGATTAGCTAGATACCCAATTCTAAAGAAAATTAACTCCATGTGGAAATTGATCCCGATCTCATCGGGTAAAACTGCATCGACCACTCCTCTCTACTATATAGTAGTGTAGGGTTGGAACCGATCACGTTTTGGTGCCGTTGCTGAGGAGTTAGACGGTTTTGGCTATCTATCTAACTATTTTTATGTCTTGTTTTTCTTTCCTTTTGTGTTTCTAACTTTTGTGTGTCAATCACTTTAGGTACCAAATGGCCCATAATGATGCTCTTGAAAATGTTCTCCTGGGGGAGGGGGTGGATGACAATGGTGAGGATGAGGTTAATCTAGAACCTCAAGTCCAAAGAAGAGGCCACCAGGCTAATGATAATATTCTGATCCCTCCCCCACCTCCCCCACGAGCAACACACTGGGTGCTTCCAAATGAAGGTTATGCCAGTGCAATTGTCCCACCTCGGATCCGGGCAGGCGATTTTCAAATTACAAATGTCATGCTGACCCTATTGGAGAAAATAGGTTTCTTCAGTGGCACTCCCCATCAGAATGCATATAAACATCTAAAGGGTTCTGTAGACGCATACTGAGGGAGCAAGCAAACAAAAGTGTCGGAGGATGCTATGAGATTGAGACTTTTCACCTTTTCACTTAGAGGGAAATCTTTAGACTGGCTCGAGAGGCTATCCAACCATTCCATCACCACTAGGGATGATTTGGCGGATAAGTTCATAGCCAAGTTTTTCTCAACAGGTCATATGGCAGTATTGAGGGATGAGATCTTAGCCTTTAAACAGGAACCTAATGAACCCCTACATGAAATCTGGGAGAGATAACGGACTATGGTCAAGGAATGACCCAACAATGACATGATTGAAGCAATGATCCAACAGACATTCTATAGGGGTATTAACACGACCAATCAGTGTGTGGTGAATCAGCTAGCTGGGGGAAATTTCATGAAAGTTCCTTATGCCGATGCATGTGACATACTTGATGAGATGGCTGACATATCCTCAGCTTGGAAGAGTCGGGAAAATATTCCTCAGGGTGATCCTAATGTCATCCATCTTCACAAGGGACTTCATGACCACAGACAAGCCATAGCCGAGTTGACAACTACTATGAATCAGTTAGCAAAGGCCCAGCTTCAACAAGTACAGGGACCGAGACAAGTAAACGTCATGGAAGAGGTGAACTAAATGGTTAACAAGAGGAGACAACGTGAACAACAAGTGCAAAGCAATGATAAATATGAACAAAGTGGTAGTGGTTACAACCAAGAAGATTCTTATGATGACCAAAGTGAGGAAGTCTTATAGTCCAACAACTACCAAGGACAACGGAGCGATGCTCCAAATCAACCATGGATATAGCAAGGCAACAATCAAAACTGTGGCAATCGAGGCCAAGGGAATTGGAACAATAGCAACAACAACAACAACAACTCGAACAATTGGGGGAACAACAACCAAAATTGGGGAAATCAAGGCAACAACAATAGCAATTGGAGTGGAAACAACAATAACAATTAGGGAGGCAATGGAAACCGGGGGTCGGGCTTTCAAAGGCCCCGATGTATTAACAACCCAACAATCCGCCTCCATATCCGTCTCAAGGGCAAAGTTCTTCAAATAATAAGATGGGGCGGATAGAGAATATGTTCAAATAGATGATGGAAAGGAATGCCGACTCTGATACCCAAATGGCTTCCCATACTACCTCAATCTGTAACTTGGAAGTACAAATGGGTCAAATTTCACAAGCATTGAATACTCTCCCTAAGGGGGATCTATCAAGTGATACGGTAGTAAATCCGAAGGGAGGGAATAATACAGGCCATGCCATGGCGGTGACCACAATAAGAGGTAGGGGTGGAGATGCAAGTACCTCCAATCAAAATAAAGTTGTGAGTGATGATGTTGTGTTGCAAAATGATGATGATACAATAATTTATGAACAAGTTAATGATGAGAATTTGAATGATGAACTGAGGATCGATATTCATGACAACGGGGAGGAAACTCAAAATGACGTGAACCCGTCTAGGGAACACGTGGTAGACATACCGGAAATGGTAGTGTATAAAGCCAAGGATCCTTTTCCAAGGCCTCCTCCACCTTATCCTCAAAGACTTGCCAAGAAAAATAATGAAAACCAATTCAAGAAGTTTATTGAGATGATGAAAAGCTTGTCAATCAATGTACCCTTAGTGGAAGCTCTTGAGTAAATGCCGGGATATGTCAAGTTCATGAAGGACTTGGTAACTAAAAAGAGATCTATGAATTATGAGACCATCAAAATAACTCATCAAGTGAGTGCCATTGTTCACTCGATGGCTCCAAAGCTTGAAGATCCCGGCGCCTTTAGAATTCCATGTACCATTGGTAGTGTTGATTTTTCAAAAGCCTTGTGTTATTTGGGCGCAAGTATTAATTTGATGACATACTTCGTATTCAAGATGTTGGGTATTGGAAAACCGAGAGCTATTTCGATGAGATTGCAAATGGCGGATAGAACAATGAAGAGGTCGCTTAGTATTATTGATGATGTTCTTGTCCGGGTCGACAATTTTTATTTTGCCTGCTGATTTTGTGATTCTCGACTGCGAAGTCGACTATGAGGTGCCTATAATATAGGGGAGACCTTTCCTAGCAATAGGGAAAGCATTAGTTGATGTGGAAGCAGGGGAGCTCACCTTCCGGGTGGGAGATGAAAAAGTTGTATTCCACGTGTGCAAATCAATGAGGCAACCGAATAGTAATGAAGTTTGCTCTTTTGTGGATCTTGTGACGGAGGTGATAGTTGATGACACGAGTGCCATGATCAATGTGGAAGACCCTATGGAATCTGTGTTGTTAAACCATAAGGATGATGAAAGGGAAGGTTTGGTTGAATGTGCAAATTCCTTGCAAGGAATGGGATCCTACTCATATAGGCCCCGTAAACTCTCCTTGGACTTGAAAAAACGGAAGACTCCACCGACAAAACCCTCGATCGAGGAGCCACCAACATTGGAGTTGAAGCCTCTACCTTCGCACCTCAGGTATGAATTCTTAGGCCCTTCTTCTACATTAAATGTTATTCTTTATGCTTGCTTAACCAAAGTGCAGGTAAAATCCACCCTTGAGGTGCTTCAAAGAAGGAAAAAGACAATTGGATGGACTCTAGCTGACATTCAGGGTATAAGCCTCGCCTTTTGCATGCACAAAATTATACTAGAGTATGATGCCAGACCTTCCGTGGAACATCAACGGAGGTTGAACGAGACTATTCAAGAGGTTTTCAAGAAGGAAATTATCACGTGGCTAGGTGCAGTGGTGGTGTATCCTATTTCGGATAGTGCATGGACTTTTCCAGTACAATATGTGCTGAAGAAGGGGGGTATGACCATGGTCACAAATGAGAAAAATGAGTTGATCCCCACTCGTACTATTACTGGATGGATGGTATGCATGGACTACCGAAAGCTGAACAAAGTGACCCGAAAAGATCATTTCCCATTGCCCTTTCTTGATCAAATGTTGGACAGACTTGCCGGGAGGGCCTACTATTGCTTTTTGGATGGGCACTCAGGGTACAACCAGATTCTCATTTCACCGGAAGACCAAAAGAACTACCTTCACATGTCCGTACGGAACATGCATTCTCACAGATGCCGTTTGGTTTGTGTAATGCACCGGCTACCTTTCAGCGGTGCATGATGGCAATATTTACGGATATGGTGGAGGATTTCCTCGAAGTGTTCATGGATGATTTCAGTGTTGTGGGTGACTCATTTGAAGAATGCTTGGAAAATATTGACAAAGTGTTGGCCCGATGTGAAGAGATCAATCTTGTACTAAATTGGGAAAAATGACACTTCATGGTCGAGGAGGCCATTGTCCTCGGCCATAAGATCTCAAAGAACGGAATCGAAGTGGACAAGGCAAAGATTGAAGTGATTTCAAAGTTTCCTCCCCCTACTTCCATCAAGGGAGTTAGGAGTTTTCTTGGGCACGCGAGGTTCTACCAAAGGCTCATCAAAGATTTCTCCAAAGTGGTGAATCCCTTATGCTAGTTGCTAGAAAAGGATGCAAAGTTTGTGTTCAATGAAGAGTGCACGAAAGCTTTTGAACTTCTCAAGTATAAATTGGCAACCACTACCATCATTACCGAACCAAATTGGAGCTTGCCATTTGAGCTCATGTACGATGCTAGTGACGTTGCGGTAGGAGAGGTTTTGGGGAAAAGGATAAACAAGATATTTCGCCCGGTGTATTGTGAAAGCAAAATGATGAATGATGCCCAGGTCAATTATACGGTGACGGAGAAAGAGTTGTTAGCAATTGTGTTCGCCATGGAAATATTCATGCCTTATCTCGTGGATGCCAAAGAGATTGTTCACACCCATCACGCGGCACTCCATTACTTGATGACTAAAAAGAACTCGAAAGCTAGATTGATGAGATGGGTTTTGCTGCTTCAAGAGTTTGACCTCGAGATCATTGATAGAAAAGGAAGTGAGAATCAGCCAGCGGATCATTTTTCCCTCTCAGAAAGGAAGGGAGACCCAAAGATGGTCTCGAAATTAATGATGCATTCCCTGATGAGAAACTCATCTCTGTTTCTTTGAATGGTATGCCTTGGTTCGTGGATGTTGCTAATTTCATTGTTACTAGCATTGTCCCGTGTGATCTATTTTCTAACTAAAGGAAGAAACTCAAACATAACAGTTTGGACTATTATTGGGATGAACCATATTTATTCAAGATTTGCAATGACGGGGTGATCCATAGATATGTCCCTGAGGAGGAGAAAATGGGTATACTTGATGCATGTCATTCCTTGCCCTACGGTGGTAATCACAGTGGGGCGAGAACTGCTTCCAAGATTCTTAGTTATGAATTTTATTGCCCAGCCCTGTATAATGATGCAAGTGATCTTGTCAAGAGGTGTGATGAATTCCAGAGAGATGGGGGAATATCAAAGAAGGATGAAATGCCTCTTACCACTATTCTTGAAATTGACATTTTTTATGTGTGGGGCATAGACTTCATGAGGACTTTCGTGAGTTCGTTTGGCAACACTTACATTCTGGTGGTCGTTGATTATGTTTCCAAGTGGGTTGAAGTAGTGAATTTACCCAACAACGAGGCTCGGAGTGTTGTGGCGTTCCTAAAAAAAAATATCTTCCCACAGTTTCGCACTCCTCGGGCAATCATCAGTGATGGGGGTTCTCATTTCTGCAATAGGGAAATTCGACACTTTACTTTCAAAGTACGGTGTCAATCATAAAGTGTCAACTTCTTATCATCCCCGGGCTCGTGGACAAGTTGAGGTCTCCAATAGGGAGATAAAGAGCATATTATCAAAAACTGTCAAGGAACATAGAACGGATTGGTCAAGGAAACTTGACGATGCTTTGTGGGCGTATAGGACTACGTACAAGACTCCAATCGGTATGTCTCCGTACCGGTTAGTGTTTGGGAAAGCGTGCCAATTGCTGATTGAATTAGAGAATAAAGCCATGTGGGCTCTGAAGAGGTTAAATCTTGAGTGGGATATTGCAGCCAATCTCCGGGTGGAGCAACCCAATGAACTAGATGAGTTCTGGCTTCATGCATATTCCAGCTCGTCCTTGTATAAGGACAAGATGAAGTACTCGCACGACAAATATGCTCGGAACAAGGAATTCAAGGAGGGTGATTTGGTTCTTCTCTTCAACTCCCGGTTATAACTGTTTTCGGGAAAGCTCAAGTCAAAATGGAGTGGCCCTTTTGAGGTGGTGCACATGACTCCGTTTGGTGCTCTTGATTTGAAAAACAAAAATGGTGAAATATTCAGGGTTAATGGGAATCGAGTGAAGCATTACTTGGGAAAGTTTAATGACATCCACGTGGTGGCCTTGATCAATTTCCAATGATGACGATAACCTGCATCGTGTCGCGACGTTAAATCAGGCGCTTCATGGGGGGCAACCCATGTGTTTTTCTCTTTCTTTTTTATTTTCTTCTTAGATTAGGCTTTATTTTGAACTAACTGGTTGGGAGCTTTGTATAGGAATTTTTTATGCAGTGTAGGACTTTTGCTAGAATAAAATCTGGCTAAGTATGGGATTACGCTGACCGCGCTCAAAATTTTGCGGTCAGCGAGAGCTTTTCGTGGGGGCGTAAATGGTCAGCAGAAGCGGACTTGAAAAGTCCATAATAGCAAATCTCTAAAGTTTTTTTCACGTTCGTGATTGTTATTTCGCGGTCCGCGGTGATCTTCCGCGGCCGCGCCCTTTATTTCGCTCTCAGCGAACTTGTTCCAGCAGCAACAATTCAATAAGCTAAAAGCGCGGACCGCGGTGGATTTTCGCGGACCGCGCCCAGGTAAGGCAATGGGACCGCTGTGTGGAGTATAAATAGAAGGTCCTAAATCCTTTACATTTTTCGTACTCCCAGCTCTCACCGAAATAGACCACTGTTCACCTTCTTCTTCCTTGCATTTCAATCTCTTCTCATTAATCAAGAAGTAGTTTTCTACCACAAATATCACAACTGATATGCTCGAATTCTTGTGTTAATTTTAGTTCTTTCTTTTCTTTTCTTTTAGTTCTACTTTTTCTTTTTTTATAGTTAGGGTTAATGCATGCCAAAAATCAAAAACTTGCTTAATTGATGTTCAAAATTCATGTGGGTATTGTTTAATGCTTAATGCTTAATGGGGGTAGGGTTATTCACTATGATTAAGAAGTGAATCAAGTTTTGCACTTAGTGAAAATCCTAATTTTAAAATTAGTCACCAGTGCCCGTTTGGGTTGAATTTCGCGGACCGTGGTCCGCGTTCATGCTTTTGGGAGGTCTGTATATTCCTTCAATTCAGCGGACGGGGAGATTTTTTCTCGGTCAACGTTTAACTTTACTTGGCTGCATCCATAATTTTGCGGACTGCGTGGCTGAGTTTCAGAGAACTAAGAATTTGGTTTTGCGGTCACGTTCATTTTTACGTGGTGTTTCGCGGCCACGCCCATTTTCACACAGTCAGCGGTTATCTGTGTTCAGAGAGTGGGTATTCTAAACCCCACTCTTTCGCGGTCGCATTCCTTTTTACACGGACCGCGATGGCCATTCCGCGACTGCGCTCCACTGACAGCAAACTCCTGCTTTGAGAAACACAGTGATCATTTCATCTGCTTTCCTTTGATGCTTCATTCAACAATAATACTAATGAGCTTTAACTGATTGTTTATGCAGACAATGGTGCGATCTCGTGGTGCTTCTGAAAAACCACAAGGGAGGGGAGAATCCTCTTGGGGCCGGGGCAGAAGGAAACAAACTGCACCCTTATCTCTCCAAAGGATGATTGGCAAGAAACAAACCCTCCAGAGGCCCACTCCCGACACTTTTGATACTAGTGAATAGGTCCCCTCCCGGGAGATTTCTGAGGGGGAAGCTGCCCAAACCCAACAAGAGGTTCAATCTAAGCCCTACTACCTCGTCAATGAATTTACCTTTTTTCTGGGTTGTCTGATGACTCAGAAGGAGGTAGTGAGACTTCGGCACCACCTGCTCCATCTGCTGCACCCTCGATCTCCACAACTGCCCCAATTAATATTGATGAAGAAGAGGATGTCCCAGATGACGGGAGAGGTGGTGATACTAGGGTTGGAGATTTGGTGAGATCAAGAAACCCCACAATATGGAAAGACAAATTCGTCAGTGAGAAAGCTTACCACAAGTTTCGGGAATGGTGGCCTCAAAGGTCGCTCACGCTCGAGAGCGATTTCATTGAGAGAGATCTTCTACGCCACAATCCCAATGTTAAGAGGCAGTTCAATGAAAGAATATGGTGGAAGTTCCTCACTAGAAAACTACCGGAGGCCAATGATTACTTGGTCAATAAATTCTATGCTAATGTTGCCCACATAAAAAAGGGCACATATTTGACCAAGGTACGGAACCGGAAGATCAAATTTGATGGCAAGTCACTGAATGAAAATGCCGAGTTCGATGATGTGGACGAATCCCTCTACTTGGAGAAGGTAGCATTGGATGAGCTAGCCTGTCCATAGCTTGCACAGGTGATAGCCATCCCCGGGACAACATCGGCTTGGCTTACACCTGGGGTTCTAAATCATAGGAACACTCTGAGCTTTGAAGCAAAAGGGTGGTCCAACTTCGTGTGAAGCCGGATAGACCCATCTTAGCATGAAAGTGATATCCTAGTCTCCCGAGCAATTATTGTGACTTCTATCATGGCGGGGTACCCGATAAATGTTGGGAACATTATGGCCAGAACTATTACCAAATCTATCGGGAAGGACAAAAGATCATATCCCTATCCACACTTCCTCACCATGTATTTAGAAGACCAAGATGTAGAAGGGAGGGATTTTGACACAAAGGTCAAGCCAAAAAGGGCCTTCTCTTGGTATAGCCTTCAGGGACCATACAACCCCAAGTGCAAAGGCAAAGCCACCACCTCCGCTGGCCAGTCTGAAGATCCAAGGGTAGTGGCCTCTAGGTCCGAGCCTTCCACAACCAAAGGTTTGTCTGCTGCTATGCCACCTCCATCTGCAGGGCCATCAGTATCTGTCCCGCTCTCTATGCCTTCTTCCTCAGCTTACCCTCAGCTGCGGGTCAACCAAACCTTGTCCAACATCAACAACTGGATGCAGGTAGCTACATAAAAGCTATCTGCCCTATCCAGTGCGGTCGCATCACAGGTTTCTCCAACACAGCTTAAGATGCCTCCGTCGGTAGAGGATTCATTGAAGCAGATCCTTGACAACCAGAAGAAAATTTTGGAGGCTTTAGGTACTCGTGAGAAGGTGATCAAGGAGTTGGGTAAACAGGTTAAGAAGGTGAAGAAGAGTCAAGAGCATTTGAAGAAAGAGGTGTAGAATCTTACTTCCGCCGGTGATATTCCTCTAGATATCCTTATGGAGGAGACTGCTCCTGCAGCACAGACAGCACAGCCATCAGAGCAGGAGGCTGATAGAGAGCCGGTGAGAAAATTTGTGGTACCCCAGACGGATGACTTGGAGATTCAGTTGGAGGATCCTGAGGGTGGTGATGAGTCTACACAGCCAGAGGACCCCACCAGTACACATAATCCCATGCTGACAGAGACCTCATAGGGAGTTTTCTTTACTCTTTATCCCTCCCCTAACTTTATTTTTGCTTTTAGCATTGAGGACAATGCTAATTTCTATTCGGGAGGGGGGGTGGTCTTATTTTGATTGATGATTGGCTTTCACTTTTGGTATGTATATAACTTTATCATTCCATGTATATATCCATCCCCATTTTGTGTATATTCGTTTCACTCCTTTATTGTATATATTCATTTTACTTTCCATAGTTTACTTTATGACTTCTTTTGTAATTTTCCTTAATAGCTTAGCTTCTTATTTCCTTTAGTAGATTCTTTTTGAGTTTGTAGCTTCTTTTTATACTTTTGCGTGATCAATAAGCCTTTGGTTTTCTTAATACAATGGTTCTTTCCTAAGGTGGATGTTGTGTGAACCGGGTGGCTCTTCCCAACGATGGATGGTGTGACAACCTTCTTAAGGGATTCAGTCTGTTTTTCCTTTTGTTTTGATATATAGTAGTGAGAAATAAAAGTGTCTCAAGTAGGCTTCACTTGACACTAACACATTTACCTTCGACCTCATGGTTAGAGACAAGTTGGTTAACGAGATTAGCTCTAGTTGTGACCTTTATACTCTTGAGTTGACTAAAACTATCATCAAGTGGTTTTTGTGAGCCATCTGTGATCTTCAATCTTAGCTAGGTTGTTGTGGGACCTCGAATCTATTCTCTTTAACAATTCGGTAGCTTGAGAGGTGAGGTATGGAATTGCAAGTCCAAGTCTCGTGCCAACAAGTCTAGAACTTGCCCTGAATGTTTGTCTAGGCGAAATTCTAAGTCCAGCTCGACTTGAGAAGTGATTATAGACTCTCCTTGGTCCCATTTTGAACTTTGAAAACATCCATAGCCTACCAATATGATATCCTTAATCAACCCCTTTGAGCCTAGGCCTTTTTCATTCAATAACCACATTACAAGACTTTATCCGTTTTATAATGACCATCTCTTGGCACCCAATCTTTCCTTAGCATTCATGTTGAACAATAGGAAAAAATCATAAGTTTGGGGGAGAGACGAGGAACTTCAAGTGATAAAAGGTTCAAAGAACAAAAAGAATTGATGAGAAGGAGAGGCAAGAAAAAGGATGAAAAGATAAAAAGAAAGATGTCAAAAAGAAAGAAAAGTTTGAAGGGATTCAAAAAAGTACAATGTTGAAAGGAATGGAATGATGAGAAAATGAGAAAATGATCGTCATGAGTAAGAAAGAGTGACGAAGTGTCTCTCTAGTTACCTTAAAGAAGAAGAATATGACTCAAAGAATCAAAAAGATATGAGCCGAAATGAGAAAATGGAGTGCTTAAGGAAAGATAAACCCATCATAGTTGTTTATGTCCTACCTTGATCCAAAAAGCCTTCATTACATCCCTCTAAAGCCCTATAGGATTTCAAGTTAAGCGAGCTTATATTAGTGGTAATTTACATGAGGGGCAAGCTTTTGGTGCTTAGAACCGGACTTGTGACATTCTTTTGTGAGTGATGAGTGAACTTCTTCACAATCTTTGACTTGAGTGTTGCATTCTAAATTAGGTGAGATTTGCTAAAGGACAGTAGAGGAGGAGGAGTCTGGGATCCACAATGACCTGTGTGAGAGAGAGAACCTCCTTGATGAATTGAGTCAACTCTTGATGCTCTTGTGTCACGCTAGAACTATAGAACTCAAAAGTTCGTAACTTGATGTTGTTGTTAATGCATTTGGGTTGAGGGTAATTGTTAGTCCCAATTGATGCTTGATGAAGTCACCTTAGGACAGCTGAAATTTTCTTTTCTTTTTCTTGTGGAGGTGGGAATTAACTTGTTTGCTTAAGGACAAGCAAAAGCTTAAGTTTGGGGGAGTTGATAACTAGGGATATTAGCCTATTATTTGCTCTCTTTTGCTTAGGTTTTGGGTCAAAAATGCGTAAAGGTATTCCCGAAAACTAACTTAATGTGCTTGTCAAAGAAGCCATAATCAACTTAAAAGGAGTCAAACTTGCACAACTCAAAGCTGGGAACTGAGCGCTGAGAGCGATAGAAATACGCGGCCACGTAAGGACCACCATTGAGGCGGCCACAAATACGCGGTCCGTGGAAGTGTGGTTCAGAGAGGCTCATTTGGGCACAAGATTGACCGCTGACCGCGATGGAAAAGTGCGGCCGCAGAATATCTGGCGCAGCCGCGATGGTATTTTCACTAAGCGCATATTGAGGTTCAGAGACCCTAAAAGTCATGCTTAGGAGAAAAACGCAGTCTGTGTCCAAATTACGCGGCCGCGATGGAAGCACACGCGGACGTAGGTGAAATTACGCGGTCCATGAAACTTAGCCCAATCCAAGCCCAGTATTGAAGAAACGCGGACCGCGCTTATTATTACGCGGATCCGGTCAGATTTACGTGTCTGCGAATTCTCCACAGGGGCATTTTTGTCCGAAATTTTCAGCTGTGTATAAATAGACCCTTCTGACGTTTTTAGGTTAAGTTTCGTTTGAAGGAGCACGTGAACGGCTGAACTTTACCTTTTTGAGTAATTTTAGAGTAGATTTATCTTTAATCTTTATATTTTCATCTTGTATTTGAATATTATGGCTTATATTTCATCTCTACCTTTGATTTCTTCTATTATCATGAGTAGCTAGACCCATAGCTAGGGTTGTGACCTAACACTAGTGTGCGTATTTAATGGGTTTTGAATTTTAGGGCTTAATTGTTTATGGGCTAGTGATATTTAGCTTAATTCATGCTTTAATTGTAGAATTAGTGGTTGCAAACACTGATTCATGCCTTTGTGACTTATGTTCTTCTTGAGAAAGAGAGACTAAGTCTAGGAAAATTAGGCTAACAAGGAATTGGGGTGAATTCAAGAGATTGATAGCCCCAATTAAAGGGTTAAACCTAGAGATAGTAATACCCGACTTGATCAAATTTCACTTGCATTGCATTAGCACCCATTTGGGCTTGAGAAAGGCAAATCGGGCAAATTCACTCAAACTACCGAGAGGTATAGAGTGAGCACTTTTGTGTGATGATATATCACGATCCCAATCATAACAAGATTGTACTAAATTATTGATACCCATTAAATACTCACCTAGGTGGAAGTCACTTCCCTAGTACCTTTTAATCCTTGAAAACTTTCACAAAAATATTGTACTTAAATTACTCTTAGCATTCAATAGTATAAAATAAGAATAGAATCAATCACAACGATATTTAGAAGTGAAATTAGAAACAACAACCACATCTAGATTATCTAGATACCCGGTTCCAAACCAAATTAACTCCCTGTGGAAATCGATCCCGACCTCATCGGGTAAAACTGCATCGACCACTCCTTGTTACTATATAGTGGTGTAGGGTTGGAACCGATCACCAGCCCACATTCGCGTGAGGCAACTCGTGTTCGTGTAGAGTATCCTGGGCTGGACTCTGGACCGCTGTTATTTTTTGCGTTCGCGAAGAAGCCCTCTCGTTCGCGAAGGGTAGACCAAACCAGCCTCCGTATTCGCGAGGCCCCCGTAGCGTTCGCGATGAATCATTTCTTGGGGCTAGTGCCATTTTCCTTCTCAAAAGCGAGGCCTCTTCCGCATTCGCGAATAAGAGGAAAACTGGGCAGTGTATTTTAAAATCGGGACTTAAGCTATTTTTGGGTTCATTTATTGCACTCTTGGGCGATTTGGATCTTTAAAGAGGGGGATTTCAACCTAGGTTTTTAATATAAGTAAATTCTACCTAATTAGAGTTTAATACATAGATTATGGATAAATTATAACATGTAAACTTGTGGAAATTATGGATTTAGATGAAAACCCCATGTTTTGATAAAAATGGAATTTAACCACGAAAACGGTTATGGAATTTAGTGAAAATCACATATTTGAGTTCGTGAGGTTATGAGTAACAAATTTATTCAAAAAATTTTGGAATCCGGCCACGTGGTCCTTGGATGAATTTTAGGAATTTTTTAATTGGGGTCGGGTAATCACTTTAATAGTTAGGATATGAACTTTTGAGCATGTATTGATTATTTTATATAATATTTGACTAGTTTCGAGTCGTTTGGTACCGAGTTGAGGGTTTAAAGCACATTTGTGGACCGAAAAGTAAGCTTTGAGACGAGGTAAGTCTCTTATCTTGTTAGAGGGAATTAACCCCTTAGGTGAATTAAATTAATATATGCTTCTATGTGTGGGGGCTACGTATGCACGAGGTGACGAGAGTCCGTACATAGCTAATACTAAATTCTAATAAATTTTACGAACAAGTCCCATTGCACCTCTTAATTTTAAAGATGGGTTAAGTATAGTAGAAATTAAATAAACTTGGGGAATAAGGAAAGAATACTTTTTAAATTTTGTAATCATTTCATTAATGGCCGGTGCATAAGTTGGATTAGTTTTATACTTATCAAATATAACAGAAATTCCACAAATATACCATAATATTTATGTAACAGTAGGATAATATATACCAGAAAATTATTTTGTAGCATAATAAAAATTTTCTAAAAATTTAGTAATCTCTTTAATATGATCCCAATCAGAATACACAATTTGATCAGCGGGGATACTATTATGCGTACTAAATACCTTTTGTATAGGCACCCGATAATCATAAGCAACTTTAAGCATTTCATAAGTAGAATTCCACCTAGTAAAAACATCTTTTGGAACTATTCTATATGGAAGGTTAGCACTAGCACATTGTTGAGCAAATTCACGAATTCTACTCGCTTTATTAGCATGAAAAATATAGCCACAAGCATGTTGTACTTTACTACAAGCATCAGAAAATAAATCAGTACCATCTTTTACAACCAAGTTAAAAATATGGCATGCACATCTAACATGAAAAATTGTTGGATTAATTGGACAAAGTCTAGTTCTTAAGCTAGTTGTTGCAGTTGTGTTAGCAGAAGCATTATCTAAGGTGATAGTTAAGCTTTATCAATGAGTCCATAAAAATCAAGTATTTGTAGAACAATAGTTGCAATATATGCTCCAATGTGTTTTGAATCAACAAATTTATAACCAATAATATGTTTTTGCATGTTCCAGTGATGATCAACCCAATGACATGTAACAGTTAAATAATCACAACCATTAGGACTACGACCTATATCAGATGTGATAGACACTTTACAATATAAGTGAAAAAATAGACAACGAATATACTGAAGATATTCTATTTGAAATTTAAAAACATCATTTCTAACCGTGGTCTTAGGAAAACCTTGAAAAGTAGGATTATAAGTTTCTTGTATATAATGCACAAAAGTAGGGTGAAAAGGAAAAGTAAAAGGTACGCCACAAACAGCCACTATTTTTGCTAAGTTCTCACGATCTTTATCTTTGTTATAGGGGCGTAAAATAGTATCAGAAACAGGGTCAAGCTGTTGTTGTAAAAAATTAGAACCCCTGCCAGATCCATTAGGAGTGCCAATACTGGTTCTAGGATCCCTTATTAGTCCGGCTTCTATTTTAGCTTGTATTCATAAAGCTTTGTGTTCCCTACCTAAGTGCCTAGTTAACCCCTACCCCCCCTCCCCCCGTCCCACCACTTTTGGTGTGCGCAAAGCTTTGCTTACATATTCCACATGTAGCACGTTGATTGACTTTATCATGTTTAAAAAATTTCTATACAAGTGATGTTTTGGGACGTTCACCCTTAGGCTTACCTTACAGGAGGTACAGGAGGTAAAGCTCCAACCCGAGATTGAGTCTGAGTTGGAGCTTGTTTTGCGGGACTAGTGGGTGTTTCATCTAGTTATTCTCCGAAATTAATATTATAACATGCGGGGGGTTGGGAAAATGAAGTTTCATCAACATGAGTCATTTCATCTATATGTTTTTTAATTCTAGGAGAAGGGATTACTACTACTTTCACCTTTACTAGTTTTTTTAAATACGCCAAATATATTTGTAGGTGCCATAATTTAAATATGAAATTAAAATAAAAAAGTTAACTAAAAAATTAAACACACAAATGAAATATAAAAATATAACACGTAAAGCAAACACAAAAATTAAGCACTAAAATGATACGCAAAAATTATATAATAAAATTAGGAGATGGAACGAGTGCACCGTGATTAAATATTGAAATTTGAAGAAATTGACCAAAATATTGCTCCAAATACTTAATGAATTAATTTGAAGCTTGAAAGATGCTCCAAAAAATTTCCCAAATACTTTAAACTTATCACTTGATAGTGAGAAATTTGAGAGAATAATATAGATAAAATGTAAGAGATTTGAGAGAATGACTGATTTTTGTGGCAAAAATGAAGAAGAGTGGGGGGTATTTATAGTAGAAAATAAGTCCAAAGTATAATTTAATAAATTTAGGGGTTATATTAAAATTTGGGGAGGGGGGGGGGGGGGGTAGGGGTGTTTTTTTTGGGGGGAGGGGGTGGAGGCAAATTATAGCCATTTTTGGCCGTTGGGAACGGCTATTTTTGCAATTGAAGTTGTTTCCCAACGGTTAGAATTAAAAAATAAAAAATAAAATAGGATGCGGGACGGGACGAAATGGCCATCCCGTCCCAACCTATGTCCCGTTTAACATGGGCACATCCCGTTTAGAATTAAGTGGGCCGAGACGGAACGGGACATCCCGTCCCGTTGGACAGTCTTATGTCCGGGTAGTTTAAGACCCAAATCATATTATAATTATGAATTTTTCACCCTTCTTGTTAATTTAAGTGCTTAAACCATATTGGAAATTGGTAAAGCAATTGTAAAAGACCGAATTTCATTTACTTGAGTTTTGGACGGTTACTCTACCGTTAACCAGAATTGGTGTTTATTTGAATATTAGCCTCTTAATAATCTTTGAATCGGTTGTTTATAAAGTATTTTCTCTTATTGTGGAGCGGGCCGAATGCCTCGGTAGTAGAATAGATGCATTGAGGGTTCATGCCATTCGACACTCGGCAGTACGCAGTATATATATATATATGTTGGATCGGGCCATACAACCTCGACATAATTCGTGCGATAATTCCCAATTTAATTGATATTGTTTCATTGGATTGAGAGATTAATTTGTTAAATGATGGAAATTAATTTGGGATTTACTATTAATGAAAGAATTGTTTATTCATTTTCTTGTTATTGAGTTTTCAGTTGTATTTATATAATCCATGCTTAATTATAATTTCAATATTTTATTTCTAGCCCATAGTAAGTGTTGAAGTCGACCCCTCGTCACTACTTCTTCCAGGTTAGACTAGATACTTGCTGGGTACATGTTGTTTATGTACTCATTTTACACTTCTGCACTAATCGTGCAGGACCTGAGGCAGGTGCATCTAGTTATCAGTCCGGCGCACACCCTTGATTTCCACGAGACTTTGCGGTGAGCTGCCTTCCGAGCCCATCCTGCAGCACACGAAGTCTTCCTTTTGCTTTTACTTTCTGTATATTTCACTTGAGACAATAGTGTAGTATCTTTTTGTATATTTTACTAGTAGCTCATACACTTGTGACACCAGGTCATGGAAATTATGCTAGTAGACACATGATAACTTTTGGGATATTTATTTACCTCATTTTCCCTTAAAAATTATTTATCTCTCATCTTATTAAATTTTTACTTCCTATTTTTGCACTAATTAAAAATCAGCTATTTTAAAAATGTTAAAGGAAACAATAATGTGGTTAGTTCATTGTTGACTTGCCTAGCGGTAATGTTGGATACCATCGCGGCCTATAGGAGAAATTGGGTTGTGACACTCATAGCATAATCGGTGCAATTGCTCGAACTCGGTGCGCAACTTATCCCTGTAGGTCAATGGAACAAACTCTCTCAAGAAAATATTAGAGGACTATGACCAAGTAAGTGGCGTTGCGCCAGTTGGCCTACTCACCTCGTAAGTCTGCCACCATCTATATGCTGGTCCCATCAGTTAAAATGTAGTAAGGTCGACCCCGCTCGGCTCCACCACACCCATAGTACGCATAATACGGTGACACTGGTCTAAGAAATCCTATGTATCCTGAGAAGGCCCTCCGCTGAACTGGGGAGGATGTTCTGAAACCTCTCCAAACTCTTCTGCTCCTCAGCCGACACAATTGGCCCCACCTCGGGCTGAGCTGCAACAACTAGTTGTACCAGCACAACACTTTGTGTTTTATAAGCATGAGTCGCCTGCTCTGGTGTACGGAGCGGGAGTCTGAACTCCTCCCCCAGCCTGTGATGTAGCTGGTGCAACTGGAATCAATCATGCTTGAGCCAAAGTCCCAAACATGCTCAGAAAGTGTGCCAAAGTCTAATGAAGTCTTGTCATAGCAATAGGCTGCTCAGGTGCACGCTAGACATGCTCTGGCTCCTAATACTCAACTAGAGCTACTGGAGGCTCCACAAGTGCTGCTCGGGCAAGTTCTCTAGTTGTAGCAGGGGGCGCTAGTGACTGCTCAATTGATCAGGTAGCACATGTCCTCATCATATGTGAGAGAATAGAAAGACAAAAGCTCAAACTTTGAAATCGATAAATCCGAACGATATGGAATGAAAAGAGAAGTGAAATTTTCCTAATAGTTCTGTAGCCACTCGAAGGTAAGAACAAATGTCTATATACCGATCTGCAAAACTCTACTAAACTTGCTTGTGACTCATAGAACCTATGAACCAAGATATCTGATACCAACTTGTCACGACCCAAATTCCACCATAGGGGTCGTGATGTCACATAGTCTTTAAAACTAGGTAAGTCGGTCACCTATCAACATTTAAATTAGTAAAACATAATAGAATAAAGAAGGGTTTAATATAATTGCGGAAACAAAGGTGATACAAATCAAGCAATGATAATCAAAAATATATCCCCATATCTAGGTAGTACAGAGTCATGAGCTCTAACTGAATAATAGAAATATCTCAAAACACCATATTGTTCGAATAGAGAGTTGACGGTATAAATATAAGGAGAGGACTCCAACAGACTGCGACGATCAAAGCAGCTCTACCTTGAATCCTCATGATCAAAGAAGCTCTCATTGCCTGGGTCCACTACCTCCAACACCTATTTCTGCACCAAAAATGTGTAGAACTATAGTACGAGTATAACATAGTCGGTACCCAGCAAGTATCAAGACTAACTTCAGTGAAGTAGTGACGATGTTCAAGTCATGGGATACCCATTAGACAAAATAACATGTGCAATAAATCAA
This sequence comes from Nicotiana knightiana, assembly GCA_005239525.1. NCBI lineage: Eukaryota > Viridiplantae > Streptophyta > Magnoliopsida > Solanales > Solanaceae > Nicotiana > Nicotiana knightiana. The sequence goes on from ML420282.1 coordinate 124,268, forward strand.
ACACTGACAAGAAAAGTATAGCAAAAATACAATAGCAATAACCTCACAGAATAAGTGATAATAGTTTAATACAAATAAAGGCTCAATTACAACAACAAGTTATCACAAAGAAACTCACATAAATAACACAACATGCCTACATTTTTATCACAACAACAATAGCCACTTGTATCCCTCCGTCCTGACAAAGTCACAATAGCCACATGTATCAATCTCCCTAATAATGGCATAATAGCCACCCGTATCGCTCCACCCTGACAATATCACAATAGTCATCTGTATCGCTCCGCCGAGACAATATCACAATAGCCACTTGTATCACTCGACACAATCAACAACGGTGAAATACCACCCTTATATTCCGCAAAATAAAAATCAATCCACACAACATGTCCATATGTGTCACAATATCACAAAATAATAATACCAAAGTTTTATCAAAATATAAGGTCATAACTTTTCAACAAAGTGCAAACGGACATGACAATAACATAAAAGTGCAGAGGGGTGCTCAACAAATAAAGCATGACTATGGCTAAGTGAAATGTAGTGAGCACTATCATTTAGTCACAAATTGGTTTAAATATATTTAATATACAATACATCTATAAGGTAAGGTATATTAATAGCCTAAGATCTATTCTGGTCACAAACCACACATAGCACCCGTGTACACACTTGTCACATCATGTACACGTCGTTTGGCAGATAACACGGATAAGCAATCAAGGCAAAATCCTAAGGGGTATTCCCTCACACTAGGTTAGGCAAGATACTTACCTCAAACAAGCCAAATCAGTACTCTAAAGTTCCCTTCCATGTGAATCAACCTCCAAATGGTTCGAATCTAGCCAAAATAACTTAATAACATCAATAAAAGCCACAGGAAACAATCCCAAACAATAAAGCCCTGATCTTGAACAAAAGTCAAAAAGTCAACCTGCGCTTGCCTCTTGGAACCCAACAAAAGTCAAAAATTCCTAACACTCATTCAAAGATGAATCTAACCATACAAGTTTCATCCAAATCCGAATTCGAATCGGGGTTGAAATCCCCATTTTTCATATTAGAAATTTTTTGCCAAAGTCCCCAATTTTTCTCACTTATATTCGTCAATTAAATGTTATAAAGAAGGATGGAATCATAAATAGTAACCAAATCCGTGTCACGACCTAAAAGCCATTAAAGGTCGTGATGGCGCCGGACACCACTATCAGGCAAGCCAACACTAAATAGTTAATTAAATCTCATTTTAATACTTTTAAAATCATTTCTTTTCCTTACATTTAGAAATTAATAATGAACTTCACCGAGGAAATAATAATGTATTTAATCACTTTTCAATACTAACTAATCCCATATATATCCCAAAACCCCGTGTCACAAGTGCATGAGCAATTTCTAGGAAGTAAAAAGTAATACAATAATCGTCCGGAATACAATTGGACAGTAGAGAAAATACAATACCATACTCTGAAAGAGACACTGTTGGTTGCGGGTCGTCTCAAGAGGTGTAGCCCACCTAAGTCTCCGTATCAACCATGTCTCTGTGCCAAACTAGGCCACTAGTCATACATGTGCCTGTGCAACAAAATGCACAGCAAGTGTAGTATGAATACAAAAAAATAACGTATACCCAGTAAGTATCCCGCCTAACCTCGAAGAGGCAGTGACAAGAGGTCGACTTTGACGCATACTAGAGGTCAAGTTGATATAATTAAATGTGACGCTAAGCATAGATGTCATAATTAAATAACAAATAACAACAGGAAGGGACAACTTCTTTCATAATTACAATTTCAGTTTCCATCATTTCAGTTGACAACTTATATCTCAAGGAAATTAAACAGTTCAAATCACGGAAAGTGTCCAGCAAATATCATGCGCAATAAATGCCGAGGTCGTACGGCCCGATCCAACAAAATAGTAAAATGTGCACTATCGAAGGGTCGAACGACGCGAACCATAGATGCATTATTAACCTGTCGTGGCGTACGGCCCGCTCCCATGAGAGTAGTGGAAACAGTCAACCCGCTCGCGGAATATATGTGTGACGCGGTTACACATAAATATACACATTCAAACAGTCAACCCCGACTACATCAGGAAAACAATTACCCAAAGATATGACAAATTTCTCTTTTTATGCTCAAGAAGATGGTGTTCAATCTTTTTTCTTTTTTTTTTTAGAAATTTGTTTGCCATATTTGATGGGATTTAAGCATTTTAAATTTATCAGTAAAATCACAAGTTCGGCAAGTAAAACATGCTTTTGGGTCCAAGACTACCCGGACATAAGCATAATAGTAGCTACGCACGGACTCTCGTCATCTCGTGCGTACGTAGCCCCCACAAATAGTAGCACATAATTAATTATTTCACCTATGGGGAAGATTTTCTCTTACAAGGTTAGAAAGGAGACTTACTCGCTCCGAGGTTCCATAACCGGCTTCCAAGCCCTTCCGTTGACTCAAATAGATGCACAACGCTCCAAAACTAGCCAATAATTATGCAAACCCATTAATATATGCTCAAATACCCATTATAATCCAATTTAAATAATTTCTAACCCCGATAGAAAAGTCGTAAAATAATCCTCGGTCTCACGTGCCCGGATTCCAAAAATTTTCGAAGATAAAAATTACCCAACATTACGAACTCAAATATATATTTTATTCCCAATTCCATGACCAAAATCGTGGTCAAAATTCAAGAATACCAATTTCTATGTTTTTCCTCAAAAATCCAACTTTCTACTAATTTCCATGTTAAAACATATACATAATCGACGTATTTAACTCAAACTAGTATCAACCACCTACCTCATTCTTGGTGGTGGAATTGGCACCTCAAAGTTGCTCCAAAATCGGCTCCCATGGAAAAACTGGGGTTGAAATGAGCCAAACCCTCGATTTAAAGAACCCCACTGCCTAAAGGATTTCCGCACCTGCGGTCACTTGACCACTTCTGCAGTTCCTCAGGTGCGACCCATAATCCGATTCTATGGTCCTCCTCCATCCCCTCAACTTCCACATCTGCGCCCTTCCTTCTGCAGGTGCGGTCCCGCTTCTATGGCGGGATGACCGCATCTGCGGTCCTAGCTCTCCTAGCCTTTATCGCACCTGCGATCTTCGTGGCCGCTTCTACGGTGCCACACCTTCAGCCAAAACCTCACAGGTGCGGTTACACCAGAAGCCCAGCTGCTTCAGCTCTTCCTCCAAGTCCAAGTTCGATCCGTCTACCACCCGGATTCCACTCGGGGCCCTCGGGACCTCAACCCATTACACCAACACGTCTGTATTGGTAAAAAAGAGCTTCATACGTGTATTAAATCTTGATGATTCAGTAGTCTACGTAGATAAATAAAGACACAACAGCTGGACGGGACTCTATGAAGAGGTATGAGGCAAAGAGGCACGGCAAATCACACACGCGGGTTAATTAGCTACGGAAGTCTCAACCTAATTGAGAAGATGAAGAGACACGGTCAAAATGTATCTGGGTAGAACAAAGGGTGGATTTAGAGTTCTTCAATTAGTGATCCACACGTTACACGACATTCACGCAATAGTTACGATTACTCATTGTAACGTTACATTAATGTCATAATTATTCATTAATGTTCAATCATTGAAAAGGGCAGACGTTATATTAAGAAATTCCCTATATAAGGGAGTAAAATACAACCTGTAAGGGGATCATCCGAACTACTATTGCAATATACTTACTTTTTGTGCATCTTACTACTTTCCATTTACAAGTTTGCCTACAATTATAATCTTATTCTTTAGTTATCAGAAACCCGTGTTCTTCTTAAAATATCTTCGGGCAAAGAATCCAATTCTTTAGTTAAACAAAGTTTTTCTGTTACCGGGAATCTGATAATCTTTGTTTGCTTTTCAAGCGATATCCTCTGAACTATGTCGAACTCCAACAACAACAACCAACAAAGGAAAGGAACCCTAATTCCATCGCCTTCAGGAACCCCACGTGGTTCAAGGGAACAATCCCTACAAAGATCCAATAACAACAATGATAATAATGATCAAACGGTGGAACAACATCGAGTAAAGCAAATGATTGCAGAGTATGTGAGCCAAGCTTTGCAAGAATTTGTGAGGGGATTACCGACAGCGTTACCTGCACTACCGACACCACCCCCTAATAATACCATCACCATGGAAAATCCTCAATCTGGGCTGGCGAACTCAGGAAGGGGAGATACTTCTAATGAATCTCTCGAAGCAAGACCAGGTATGACTAATAACTCTGAACTACAAAATTTACTGCTAACCATGCAGAAATAGAGGAAGAAGCAGAACGATCATATCGAACAAATTCCTGGAGTACCACCTATTATCAAAGGCATTGATGTTGATAGGTATTCTCAACAACCTTGGAAGCTAAGTGCGGCACCCTTGCCTTTACCCAAGAAGTTTAAAATTCCTGACGTTCCCAAATATGATGGAACAACTGACCCACGTGATCCTGTGACTGCTTTCACTACTGGAGTAAAAGGCAACGACTTAACAAAACAAGAGATTGAATCAGTCCTTGTCAAAAAATTTGGGGAAACACTTACCAAAGGAGCCCTAACCTGGTATTCTCTTCTCCCTGAAAATTCTATTGACTCTTTTGCTGAGCTTGCAGATTCATTTATAAAAGCACACTCTGGTGCACAAAAAGTTGAGAAAAGAATGGAAGACATATTCAAAAAAAAAAAACAAGGAGACACGGAACTACTCCGTGAGTTTGTAGACAGGTTTCAACGAGAAAGAATGCAATTACCTAGGGTGCCTGATAATTGGGCAGCCATGGCATTTGCAAGCAACCTAAACGATAAAAGCTCAGAATCCACGAGACGACTTAAGGAAAGTCTAAGAGAATTCCCCGCTATAACGTGAAACGATGTATATAACAGGTATAGTACTAAACTCAAAATAGAAGAAGATATCATTGCTCGTTCAAGAGGTGAAGATCATTCCAGATCCAGACATCCTGAATCAGATAGAAGATCAGGTAAAAATAGGTACGATCCTTACTTAGGACCCTCGGGACGTGATATTCGTCCTAGGTTTGAAAACACTAGGTTAGACTATAGACCACCAGGAAGAGACGTAGTCTCATCCTCATCTAGATCCAGAAAAGATCAAGATGAACGACCTAGAGGTAATACCCGAATTGGGGATCATACCTTTAATGTAAGTACTACTGAACTTGTCTCAATATTGAGGAACATGGGAGACAAGGTTAAGTGGCCCAACGAGATGCGATCAAATCCAAATAGAAGGAACCTAGATCACTGGTGTGAATTCCATAAAGATCATGGGCACAAGACTGCGGATTGCAGATTTTTACAAGGTGAAGTAGAAAATTTATTGAAATAGGGCTATTTAACAGAATTGTTTAGTGATAAAGGTAAACAGGCATATATAGATAACAGACATGAGCCCTCAAAGCCTCCTTCTCCAAAACAAACCGTCAATGTGATACACAGAGGTGAAGAAGTAAACGGAGTGGTCTGAAAAACGACCACAAAGTTCACAGTTACACATGGAAAACGGGTTCGTGAAAATCTGGAAGCGGATGATATAACCTCCGATGATGCAGATATCGGCGGATTAATGCTTCCTCACAACGATGCTCTGGTAATATCTTTACTTATTCATGACACTAACGTAAAATGAGTGTTTATTGATCCAGGTAGTTCAGTCAATATCATTTTGTTAAGAGTCGTAGAAGAAATGCTATTGGGGAATCAAGTAATTCCAAGGGCACGAGCCATATCAGGGTTTGATAACTCTACAGTTATAACAAAAGGAGAAATTAAGCTTAGTACTTATGCTGAGGGGGTGATTAAAGAACCAGTTTCCAAGTCATCGATACTGACATGGCTTATAACGTAATCGTGGGAAGGCCATGGATCCAATACATGAAAGCAACACCCTCCACCTTGCATCAGGTAATTAAATTCCCCTCTGAATGGGGGATTCAGCAAATTAGAGGCCATCAGCAAACCGCAAGAAATATAAACTCCGTGGTACACTACAACAAAAAAATAGAGGTGGAAGAATTACTAGATAAGGGAATCTCCCAAGCGGGTAACACCGCCCAAATAGGCATGGAAGAAATTACTAACCAAACAGGTACGGAAGGTATTATTGCTGAAACAGGTACGAAAGAAAATACTTACGAGAAGGTGAATCAAGTTATCACGGAAGGTGCATTAGACCATCGCTGCTTTCAAAGCCAAAAGAAGGGGAAAGATTGTACATCTACCTGGCTGTTTCAGAAATTGTTGTAAGTGCAGTACTGGTAAGAGAAGAAAAAGGTAAGCAATCACCTACCTACTATGTAAGTAAAACTTTGCTAGATGCTGAAACTAGATATCCACATCTGGAAAAATTAGCCTTAGCTTTAATAATGGCATCTAGAAAATTACGACCATATTTTCAATGTCACCCAATCACCGTTGTGACTTCATATCCTTTAAGAAATATTCTGCATAAACAAGAATTGTCAGGAATATTAGCCAAGTGGTCCATAGAATTAAATGAGCATGAAATAATCTATCAGCCTAAGACTGCAATTAAGTCTCAAATACTAGCTGATTTTGTTGCTGACTTTAGTAATAGCATTATCCCTGAAGTAGAAAAAGAGTTACAACTTTTTAACGGTGCTAATCCGAGCCTATGGATCCTATTCAACGATGGCTCCTCAAATATAAAAGGTGCCGGCTTAGGCATAGTCTTAATATCACCCACGGGTGAAAAGACACGGCAAGCTATCAAGTGTTATCCTACAACTAACAATTAAGCAGAGTACGAACCTATTATTGCAGGGCTTGAACTCACACGGGAACTCTCAATCAAGCAAATCGTGATCAACAGCGACTCCCAACTGGTAGTAAATCAGATACAGGGGACTTACATCGCTCGAGAGATTCGAATGCAACAGTATCTTGAAAAAGCACGAGGACTCGTGAGACAATTCAAAACATGGAAGGTAATGCAAATACCTAGAGAGTAAAATGTAGAAGCAGATGCATTAGCTAACCTCGCAACAGTCACGAAAGTAACAAACAAAGACAATGCAATTGTCGTCCAACTATTACAGTCGATGATCGACCAGGACAGGAATGAGGTAAGTTTCAACAACTTAACCTGGGACGGGACAAACAAAATTCTTAATTTTTTGCAGAACGGCACCGTACCTGAAGACAGGAAAGCAGCTCAAGCACTTCGCCGCAAAGCTGCACGGTATTGCCTTATTCGCAACTCGCTTTATCGCAAGATGTTCGGAGGACCCCTAGCTAAATGCCTCGGACCTAACCAAATGGAATATGTGATGAAAGAAGTCCACGACGGACACTGTGGAAATCACTCAGGGGTGAGATCCTTAGTGAAAACCCTAATCAGAGCTGGATACTATTGGCCTAAGATGGAAGAAGAAGCCGAGAACTTCGTATCTGAATGCGACAGGTGCCAAAGGTTTTCCAATAACATGCTTCGACCAGCGGAATTATTGCATCCAATAGTATCCCCATGGTCTTTCATGAAATGGGGTACGGACATAGGGAGACCTCTTCCCACAGCTAAAGGACAGGACGGTTTTTGCTCATACTAACCGATTATTTTACAAAATGGGTAGAGGCAGAAGCGTTCAAACAAGTGCGAGAAAAGGAAGTTAAAAGCTTCTTATGGAGAAACATAATATGCCGCTTTGGGATACCAAAGGAGATCGTGTGCCATAATGGCCCACAATTCATAGGCTCGCAAATCACATAATTCTTCGAAAGCTGGCAAATCAAGTGGATCACTTCAACGCCATACCACCCAGTGGCTAATGGTCAAGCTGATTCCACGAATAAGGTCATCATCAACAATCTAAAAAAGCGTCTGGATAAAGCCAAAGGAAACTGGCCTGATGAGTTACCAGCGATACTATGGGCATATGATAACTTGGATTTTTGCCTCATTTTCCGTTCCCTTATACATGAATTTTGGATATAACGGTACACAAAGTGGCCCCGAAAGCTTATACATTGTGATTGTTGTAGGATTGAACCAGAAATGAAGAAACTTAGTCTAAAACATGCTCAAAACAGGAGTGAATCCGGCACAAGGATCTAACACAACAAAGATGATCAAGCAAAAGGCCACTGCGGCCGCGGTCTTCATTTCGCGATCCGCGGTGGCATTCCAATGAGGGTGAAGACACTGCAAGTTTCCACTGCGGTCGCGGTCCGCGGTGGCATTCCGGTGAAGATTGAACACAAGGAAAGTTTCCAGCGCGGCCGTGGTCCTTGTTTCGCGGTCCGCGGTGGCATTCCAGTAAGGGTGCAGGCCATGAAAATTCTCACCGCGGTCCGCGGTCGAACCTTACCAGCAGCCTCATTATTTTCGCGGACCGCGGTCGTGTTTTCGCGATTCGCAGTGGTCCCGCATGGGCATTTTTGTCCGAAAATTTGGCACACTATAAATAGACTATTTTGTAATTTCTTTGCATATCTTGTAATTTCTGAAATAGAGAGCACATGAATATTTTAGGGTTTTCATCTTTCTAGCTTTGTTCTTGCACTTTTAACATTGAAACTTCAATTTCATTGTTAAGAATCAATTAAATGGGTTCTTTTTCTTCTCTATCATTGTTTTCATCTTTGATTATGAGTAGCTAGACACATTAGCTAGGGTTGTGGCTCAAACCTAGTGTGGGTATCTAATGGGTTTTTGAAATTAAGGTTGGAAAATTAATGGGTGTTGGCTATTTAGGCTAATTCAAGGTTTTTATTGCCATAATTAGTGGTTGCAAACACTAATTAGTCTTTTCATGACTTGGATCTTTCTTGAGAAACAAGACTTGAGTCTAGAAATTAGCCTAATAGGAAATTAGGGCATTATCAAGAGATTGGTAGTCCCAATCAATTGGGTTAAACCCAGAAATGGTAAAACCTTACTTGAGCCCTAATTAACGGGTTAAACCTCGAGAGAGTAATACCCCACCTAAGCCTTAAGTTCTTGATTAATTGACACCTAATTGGCCTCGAGAGGGGAAATTAGGATAAAATCACTAAAACTACCGAGAGGTATAGAGTGAGAACCTCCGTGCATTGGTTATAGTTGTATCCCTAACCAATTCCCCGACCTTAAAATTGAACCCCCGTTGTGTATCCACCTAGCCAAAGGTCACGACCCTAGTGCCTTTATCAATATCAGAAAACAATAACAAAAAAACAAATTAGTCAGTAATTAGCTTACAAACAATAGAGTACACTTAGCTTAGTTCAATACCAACGAATGTTTAGAAGTGCAATTAGAAACACTCGACCCTTTTAGATCACTTAGACACTCACCCCCATTATAGACTCCCTGTGGATTCGATCCCAACCATTCGGGTAAAAGCTACACGATCCTTGCCTTCCTACTTAAATAGTAGTGTGGGTGAGGCGTGATCACCTTTTGGCGCCGTTGCCGGGGATCTCTAACGGTGTGAATATCTTTGTGACTAGAAGCATAGTGTGTTTTTCTTTCCATCTATTTTTAACTTCCTTGTTTTGTTTACTTAGGTACAATGGTTGATCCGCTAGGAAATGTGATTCCGGGGGAGGAGGTTTATGACAACCAAGAAGATGAAATGAATCAAATTCCTCCACAAAGAAGGGGCCGACAGGCCAATATACAGGATGATGTCCCAGACCCTCCCCCACCTCCAGCTCCTAGAGCTACCCCTCGGGTCCTTCCAAACGAGGGATACGCTAGTGCCATATTCCCGCCAAGGATTCGAGCGGGGAACTTCTAAATCACAAATGTGATGCTCACTCTCCTATAGCAAAGAGGATACTTTACCGAAGCCGTGCACCAGAATGCCTATAAGCATCTCAAAGGCTTTGTGGATACCTGTTAGGGGAGTAAGCAAACTAATGTGTCGGAGGACGCATTATGGTTATGGTTGTTCTCATTCTCACTTCGGGGAAAGGCATTGGATTGGCTTGAGCGGCTCCCAAACCATTCTATATCCACTGGGGACGAGCTCGCAGATAAATTTATTGCAAAGTTCTTTTCCCCAAGCCACATGGTGGCCCTTCGAGATGAGATTTTGGCATTCAAACAAGAGCCAAACGAGCTACTACATGAAATATGGGAACGCTATAGAACCATGGTCAAGGAGTGTCCGAACAATGACATGACCGAGGCTATGATACAACAAACCTTCTACCGGGGAATCAACACGGTAAATAAATGTGTGGTCAACCAATTGGCCGGTGGTAATTTTATGAAGTTTACATACCCGGAGGCATGTGAGATTCTTGATGAAATGGCTGACACATCTTCGGCATGGAAAAGTAGAGCAAATGTGCCTCAAGGGGAAACCAGTGTGAATAGTCTCCACAAGGAACTCCAAGAACAAGGGCAAGCAATTGCCGAGCTCACAACAACCATGAACCAACTTGCTAAAGCCCAACTCCAACAATTGCAAGGGCCGAAGCAAGTGAATGCTATGGAAGGAGTGCATATGCAAGGAAACCAAAGGAGACCCCGGGGGAATGTTAGGCAAAATCATGGTGATCAAGGTGATCAAGGGCCGAGTGGTCATGAACAAGATGAAAATTATGATGGCCAAGATGAGGATGATATGTATGCAAACAACTAGAAAGGGCAAGGTAATACTCAACGCTGGGGGAATCAAAGGCCACGAAACTAGAACAATAACAATGCTAGGAATTGGAGCAATACCAATGATCGTCAATGGAACAACAGACCGACAATGGGGGAACAACAACATAGGAAATTCGAATGGAAGAAATAACAACAATAATTGGGGAGGCGAAGGTAGTCGGTGGTCGGGTTTTCAAAGGCCCCCGATGTACCAACAACCAAGCAACCCCCCTCCATATCAATCTCATGGAAAAAGTTCTTCAATCTCGGAGATGGGTCGGATAGACAACATGTTCAAACATATGATGGAGAGAAATACAGAATCCAATGCCCAGATATCCTCTCACACTACTTCTATCCGAAATCTTGAAGTACAAATGGGCCAGATTTCACATGCCTTAAACACACGCCCGAAGGGTGCACTACCGAGTGATACGGTAGTGAACCCCAAGGGTGGGAACAACAACAACATCGGTCATGCCATGGCGGTGACTACTCGGAGTGGAAAAGGTGGTGAAGCAAGTACTTCGGGGCCAAAGAAGGTTGTTGTCGATGATGAAATTGTACCCCAAGATGAGTTACCAGTTGATGTGGAACAAGAAATGGATGAGCCAATTGAAGGTGGGGTGAGAATTAACATACATGACAATGGGGAAGATTTGGGTAGAAATGTGAACCTGTCTAGGGAGCACATAATTGACATGCCGGAACCGGTGGCCCAAAAGGCACCATTGCCTAGGCCACCTCTTCCCTATCCTCAGAGATTGGCAAAATAGAAGCAAGAGACCCAGTTTAAAAAGTTCTTTGATATGATGAAGAGTCTCACCATAAATGTTCCATTGGTTGAGGCCTTGGAGCAAATGCCAGGATACGCTAAGTTCATGAAGGACTTGGTGACTAAAAAGTGGTCCATGGAGTGTGAGACCATTAATATGACTCACCAAGTGAGTGCTATTGTTCACTCCATGGCACCAAAACTTGAAGATCTGGGTGCCTTCACTATTCCTTGCACGATTGGGAGTGCAGACTTTGCAAAAGCCCTGTGTGATCTTGGGGCAAGCATAAATTTGATGCCATATTTTGTGTTCAAGACTTTGAGTATCGGACAACCTAGGGCGACCTCTATGCGCTTGCAAATGGCGGATAGATCAATGAAGAGGCCCCTAGGTATTATTGATGATGTCTTAGTGAGAGTGGACAAGTTCATATTGCCGGTAGATTTTGTTATCCTCGATTGTGAGGTTGATTTTGAGGTCCCTATTATCTTGGGGAAGCCTTTCCTTGCCACCGGGAAGGCCTTGGTCGATGTTGAAGCTGGAGAACTTACATTCAGAGTAGGTGATGAAAAAGTGGTCTTCCATGTATGCAAATCTATGAAGCAGCCCAACAGCACTGAAGTTTGCTCTTTTATGGACCTCGTGTCCGAGGTTATTATTGATGATGCAAGTGCTATGATCCATGTTGATGATCTTGTGGAGTTGGACTTGTTGAATCACGAGGACTCAGTGGTAGATGGTGTTCTTGAGAGCACCCATGCCCTTCAAGGCATGGGGTCTTATTCTTATGCTCCCAAAAAATTTTCCTTGGACTTGGAGAATAGGAAGACCCCACCAACAAATCCATCCATTGAAGAACCTCTGAATCTGGAGTTGAAGCCACTTTCTTCCCACCTAAGGTATGAATACCTTGGTCCCTCTAGTACTTTACCAGTTATTCTTTCCTCTTGCCTAACCCAAATGAAGGTTGACTCAACTTTAAAAGTGCTAAGAAGGAGGAAGAAAGCAATCGGTTGGACATTGGCGGATATTCGGGGTATTAGCCCCGCCTTTTTCATGCATAAGATCATATTGGAGGATGGAGCCAAACCCTCCGTGGAACATCAAAGAATACTCAATGAAGCTATGCAAGAGGTGGTAAAGAAGGAGATTATAAAATGGCTTGACGCGGGTGTTGTCTATCCAATTTCGGATAGCACTTGGACTTCTCCGGTCCAATGCGTTCCGAAAAAGGGTGGAATTACAGTGATAAAAATTTATAGAAATGATCTCATTCCTACAAGGACAATTACCGGATGGTGGGTGTGCATGCACTACCGCAAGCTCAACATGGTAACCCACAAAGACTATTTTCCTCTACCATTCCTGGATCAAATGTTGGATAGGCCCGGGCCTTTTATTTTTTCCTCGATGGGTATTCTGGATATAATCAAATTTTGATATCCTCGGAGGATCAAGAGAAGACTACCTTTACTTGCCCATATGGCACTTTTGCCTTTGCTCGCATGCCATTCGGACTCCGTAATGCCCCGGCTACTTTCCAAAGATGTATGATGGCAATCTTCACCGATATGGTGGAGGACTTTCTAGAAGTATTTATGGATGACTTTAGTGTCGTCGGGGATTCTTTCGACGAATGTTTGGGTCATCTTGATAGAGTCTTTGCTCGATGCGAAGAAACAAATTTGGTCTTAAATTGGGAAAAATGCCACTTTATGGTGGAGGAAGGAATAGTTTTGGGCCATAAGATTTCAAAGAATGGCATTGAGGTTGATAAGGCAAAGATCGAGGTTATTTCAAAGTTTCCACCACCTATTTCAGTGAGAGGAGTTCGTAGCTTTATTGGCCATGCCGATTTTTACCGGCGGTTTATCAAAGATTTCTCTAAGGTGGTGAATCCATTATGCAAGTTGTTAGAGAAGGATGCTAAATTCAGTTTTGATGAGCATTGTATGCAGGCTTTTGAACTCTTAAAACACAAGCTCACTACCACTCACATTATCACGGTGCCAGATTAGAGTGCACCATTTGAGCTTATATGTGATGCAAGCGATGTTGTTGTGGGTGTTGTGCTTGGGCAAAGGGTGAACAAAGTGTTTCATCCAATCTACTATGCCAGCAAGACAATGAATTCTGCTCAAATGAACTACACAATCACGGAGAAGGAGCTTCTAGATATAGTCTTTGCCATGGAAAAATTTTTCCCTTATTTGATGGGTGCCAAGGTCATAGTTCACACTGACCATGCAACACTCCGGTACCTCATGAGCAAGAAGTATTCCAAGGCAAGACTTATGAGATGGGTGTTGTTATTACAAGAGTTTGATTTAGAGATCGTGGATCGAAAGGGGAGTGAGGATCAAGTAGCCGATCATTTGTCCCGGTTGGAGGAGCAAGGACGTCCTTGTGACGGACTTGAGATTAATGATAGTTTTCCGGATGAACAACTCCTTTCAATGTCAATGCTAGAGATGCCCTGGTTCGCAGATATTGCTAATTTCCTCGTCACCGGAGTTGTCCCTTGTGAGATATCTTCTAACCAAAGGAAGAAGCTTACAAGGGATAGCTTGGATTTCTATTGGGACGAGCCTTATTTATTCAAGATTTGCCCGATGGACGGCGATGTGTACCGGAAGAAGAGAAACTAGCTATCCTTGAGTCTTGCCACTCCTCACCATATGGTGGTCATCACGGAGGGGTGAGAACTGATTCTAAAGTGCTTAGTTGTGGGTTCTTTTGGCCCACTTTGTATAAGGATGCTAGTGACCTAGTGAAGAGGTGTGATGAATGTCAAAGAGCCGGGGGAATTTCCAAGAAGGATGAGATGCCTTTAAATTCGATTCTTGAGGTAGATCTCTTTGATGTTTGGGGCATCGACTTCATGGGGCCATTCGTGAGTTCATGTGGGAACACGTATATCTTGGTTGCGGTTGATTATGTGTCAAAGTGTGTGGAGGCCTTGGCCTTACCAAATAATGAAGCGCGGAGTGTGATATCCTTTCTCAAGAAGAACATCTTTACTAGGTTTGGCACTCCACAAGCCATCATCAGTGACGGGGGGTCACATTTTTGCAACAAAGCCTTCGAATCCTTGCTTTCCAAGTATGGGGTCAATCATAAAGTCACTACCCCGTACCACCCTCAGGCTAGTGGCCAAGTTGAAGTGTCTAACAGAGAGATAAAGAGCATATTATCCAAAACGATCAATGCCAATAGGACCGACTAGGCCAAGAAATTAGATGATGCTCTTTGGGCTTACCGCACCGCCTACAAGACACCAATTGGGATGTCCCCATATCGCTTGGTCTTCGGAAAAGCATGCCACCTTCCGGTGGAAAATGAGTACAAGGCTATGTGGGCCTTGAAAAAGTTGAATTTGGAACTGGATGTAGCTGCAAATCTTCGGGTGGAGCAATTTAATGAGTTGGATGAGTTTAGATTCCATGCGTACTCCAGTTCGTCCTTGTATAAGGACAAAATGAAGTACATGACAAATATTCTCGAGGTAAAGATTTCAAGGTTGGTGATTTGGTCTTATTGTTCAATTCTCGGTTGAGGCTATTCCCGGGAAAACTCAAGTCAAAGTGGTGTGGGCCTTTTGAAGTGGTATTTGTTACTCCATTGGGGCTCTTGACCTCAAGAACAAAAGTGGTGAAGTCTTCATATTAAATGGTCACCAGGTAAAGCACTATCTTGGAAAAGTCGATGACAGCCATGTAGTGGCACTTCTTCATCTCAAATGATCCCGGTAACATGCGTCGTGCTGCGATGTTAAATCAGGCGCTTCTTGGGAGGCAACCCATGTGTCTTTATTTTTGTTTTATTTGTTTTTCTTGGTAGAATAGTTTTCACTGTTACACTAACTAGTTTTTGGATGTGTAGAATGATTTTGACACAGGAAATTTGGTTAAGTGTAGAAACAGAACCTTATTGGAATTTGCTTCGCGGTCGCGGTTGTCTTTTCGCGGTCTGCGAAGTCCAATGGCTGCAACAATAGTTCACTGGAATTTGCTTCGCGGCCGCAGTCTCCTTTCACGGTCCGTGAAGCCCATTTAACTTAAGGATGCCTTTCTGAGCCTAACTCACAGCGGCCGCGGTTGATTTTTCGCGGACCGCGGTGAGCTTTTGCCTGAGCCATGAACAACTGAATGACCGCGGTCGATTTTTCGTGGTCCGCGGTAGGTAAGAGGGGTGGACCCCAGCTCTTCTCTATAAATAGGCCACTAGGGTTTAATTTCCTACTTTACGCACTGTAACTATTCAAAGCTTCCTTGGACTGTATCTTACTCCTGCATTCTCTGAACCTCATTGATCTCATCCAAACTAACATCCAAGCATCTAGTAAGTGTAATTGTGCTTAATTAACTTCTTAATTTCTTCATTTTCTTTATTTTCATCTTCTTTTTCATAATTTTTCACTTTTTAGGCCTTGAAAATGTTAGGGTTAGTCGAAATAGGTTCATCTTAGTCCCTTGGAATAATTTTACACTGATTAATCATGTAGGGCTTAACTAAATGAACACTTTAGCATAGAAAAGGTAAAAACTGGAAACCCTAGGTAGAAATCCATTTCACGGTCCGCGGTCCCTTTTTTGCAGACCGCGGTGCTTGTGTTTGCAAACCCAAACTGCTTTTTTGCGGACCGCGGTCAACTTGCGGTTCGGGGTCCCTATTATACAGAAATGATACTTCACTGGATCTTGCATCGCAGCCAGTCAATTTTTCGCAGTCTGCGATGTGAATATCCAGAGAGCCATGCCCATTAGAGGGTCCCCACTGCGGTCCGCGATTGATTTTTTGCTGTCTGTGGTGGCCTATCAGCAATGCAAATTAGTCTTCAATGTTAAGTAAGTGTCTGTACAACAATGCTCTGGGAACTAACTTTGCACACCTATGTTTACTTTGCAGACAATGGTGCTATCTCGAGGAGCTGGTCATAAACAAACTAGTCGAGGTGAGTATCAAAGGGGGAGAGGCCCGGGGGCACCCAGGCTACCGTCCAAAATTTCAATTCCTCCTCAGTCATCCCGACGGCCTACTCGGGCTAGAGACTCCCATCCTTCACCATCGGGGAGTGAGTATGCTCCGTCAGAGGAGGCCTCATCACAATCATCTTCATTGGACCTTGTCTCATCTCTCCCGGCCCCAGAACGGACAGCTTCCCCAGCTAAATCTGCCTCCAGCGCACACTCATACTCCACTTCCCTTACATTTTCCTTATCTGGGGAGAATTCAAGTGATAGCAAGGGGGATGAGCAGGTGGTTGAAGGGGTCGAGCGCACTCGGAATCCGGATGCGTGGAAAGATCATTTTATCAGTGAGAAGTCATGTCACACGTTCAGGGAATTGTGGACTGCACGGTCACTTATTCCGGAGCGTACCTTTTCAGTTAAAGAGTTGTCTACCTACAACCCCAACGTGAAGCAGCAGTTCCGAGACAGAAAAGGGTGGTCTTACTTCAATGAGCATCTCCCAGATGCAAATGAGCACATAGTGAAAGAGTTCTACAAATATTTGCTTTTTCTTGCAAAGGATTCAAAGGCATCCCAAGTCCGCAATATCACAGTGCCTTTTGATGGAATTTCACTCAATGACTATTTGGAGATGGATGATGTAGATGATTCTTTGTACCGAGAGAATCTGGCAGAAAAGGATGCTGCTAGAAATTGGCTGGCTCTACACTTGGCTAAGCCCGGGGAAACTCCGGAGTGGTTGACTGTCGGGAAGACTATCACCAGGAAGACCCTTAACTTTGAAGCAAAAGGGTGGGAAACTTTTGTATGCAGCAGGCTGGACCCGACACATCATAACCATACCCTCGCCCTCAGTCGGGCTGTGCTGGTTGCATCTATCATGGCTGGGTACCCCATCAATGTGGGGAATGTAATGTCTGAGGTCATTAGTCGGGTTGTCAGCACAGGTGATACTTCTTACCCTTTCCTCATCATCTGACAATGTACTGTGAAGACCAAGAGGTCACCAAGAAGCGCTTTGACACCAAAGTCAATCCCAAAGCTCCCTTTTCTTGGTATGATTTGAAGGATGAGGACAACCCTAAAAAGAAGTCAAAGGGTAAGTTTGTTGCCTCCACTAGCCTGTCTGAAGAGCCAGTGGTGGTGATGGAACCTTCCTTTCCCCAGCCAACCATTCCAGAGGAGGCTCCGGGACCGTCTACCTCCACCGACACTGACATTCCCTCTACCAGAGACTATCCCATGATTGCTCACCGGCTGAAACTAACACTGACAAGCCTCAACAATTGGATGCAGTCAACTACTAAAAAGTTGACTGCAATCTCTACAGCTGTGGCAGCCTCAGCTGCTCCTCCCCCACCACAGGTCCCACAGTCCGTTGAGGACACTCTAAAAGAAATTTTGGAACACCAGAAGAAAATCCTGGACGTGGTGGGTGCATATAAGAGTGCATTGACAAAGCTGGCCAAAGAAACAAAGAAGTTGAGGAAGACTCAGGCGTCAAAGGAGGAGGTGGCTAAGTTGAGAAAGGAGGTGGACAAGCTAAAGGGTGATCAGATTCCTTTGGAGATGCTACTAGCAGACCCTACAGAGTCGCAGCCACAGCAGCAGACAGGGCATCAATCAGTGCGGGAGGAGGATCCGGTGAGGCCATTGAAGAAGACGAAGGTTATGCCCCGTGCTCAGGACATCAGACTTGTACTGGCATACCCTCTCGCAGTAGTAGACCCAGCTCCTTCACAGCCACAGCCACAGCCAGCATCAGATCCTATCCCTTTACAGCCACAGCCAGCATCAGATCCAGCTCCTTCACAGTCCCAGTCTCAGGCAGATCCTATCCCCTCACAGACACAGCAGCAGGGACCACAGCAGGCCAAGGGCCAATAGGGGGTTTTCTTTACCCCCTCTCTCCCATATTTTGTGCACTATTTTTGTTATATAGCATTGAGGAAAATGATATCTCTTAGTTGGGGGAGTGGCCCTATAGGCATTTGATTTTGGTTACATTGGGTTGTATAATGCAAACAATATTTTCTTCTTTTTTTTTATGTTATTTTCCATTTTGGTATGTATAAGTTAACTATCCATTGTAAATATTCATCCTCTATGTATATTCATCTAATTCCCCTAGTGTACATATTCATTCTATCCCACGCACTTTACTGCATGCATTTTTTCTATTTTATAGCTTCTTATTTTTCTTTCATAGCTTCTTGTTTGGTTTTCGCGCGAGCACTAAGCCTTTGGTTTTCTTAACGCCACGGTTCTTTCCAAAGGTAGAATTTGTGTGAACCGGGTGGCTCTTCCCAAGGATGGACGGTGTGACAACCTTCTTAAGGGTTTGAGTCTGTTTTTCCTTTTCTTTTTGTTTTGTCTTTCAATAACGGTGCCTCAAGAAAAGCTTCACTTGGGCCTAACACAGTTGCCTTTGATCCCATGGTCAAAGACAAATCGTTGTGTTTAGGATGGTGATAGTGACGATCTTGAGACTCTTGTGTTGGCCGATAATCATCGGGTGGTTCTTCGGGACCATTTTTTGTTACTCAAAACACGACTAAGGTCATTGTGGGCCCTCGACTCGGTTTCTGTATCAATCCTTTAGCTGTGAGTGGTAAGAGATTCGTAATTGCAAGTCCCAGTTCTGTGCCACTAGTCTAGAACTTGCCCTGAGTGTGGTCTAGGCGAAATTCTAGCTGTAATTTGACTTGGGAAGTGACTATAGGCTTTCCTTGGCTTGAACAAAGAATTGAACACTTTCATGACCTTCCAAAAGACATATTCCCTAGTCAACCCTTTTGATCCTTAGGTCCTTTCTTTCAAAAAAACCAAGTTACAAGCCTTCAACCATTCTTTTATCCTCTCTTGGCACCCGATCTTTCCTTGGCGCTAGGCAAAAGCATGAGTTTGGGGGAGAGATGAGGGATGTGATGAAGTAAAAAAGAAGGCACAAAAGAAAGAAAAGAGAAAAGGCAATGAAAAAGAATGAAAAGAAAAGAATGAACAAAAAGAAGAAGTAAAGGGAATTGATGAAAAAGCGATGCCAAAAGTTTGGAAAGCATAAGAAGAAGAAGATGGAATTGATGAGAAAGTGTCTCTCCAACCCTACAAAAGATAAAAGGACTCAAAGAGTCAAGAAAAAATGTGAGAACGATTAAAAATGAAGTGCTTAAGGAAATATAAGATTCACTATGACCAAATACTTCCTACCCTTAACCAAAAGTCTTCATCATGATTCCACAAAAGCCCTATATGATCTCAGGTCGAGTGAAACATGCATTAGTGGTGATTTACACAAAGAGCAAGCTTATGGTACTTTGAGCCGAACTTGGGACTTTTTCCTTGATGAGAGATGAGTGATTCCCCATACTCCTCGTTCTGAGTGTCATTATTCTAAAGGTGGGGGTGCTTAGGTAAAGTAACGGAATAAGATTTTAGGATCCACACTGACCGAGGTAGTAGTTAGAATTTCACCGATGAGTTGGATCAACCCTTGAAGCTCTGTATCACACTTGAAACTATGGTTTTGAAAATTTCAAGCATTGTCAATGATTCATTTGCATTAGGGGCTATCCCATAGTCCCAAATGATGCTAGTTGAGGTCACCATTAGTTCAGCCGAATTTTCGTGAAATCTATCATAGGGGTGGGGCTTCTTTTGTTTGCTTGGGGACAAGCAAGAGCTTAAGTTTGGGGGAGTTGATAACTTGGATTTTTTCCTCGTTTTCCATTCCCTTATACATGAATTTTGGATATAACGGTACACAAAGTGGCCCCGAAAGCTTATACGTTGTGCTTGTTGCAGGATTAAACCANGTTGAGGTCACCATTAGTTCAGCCGAATTTTCGTGAAATCTATCATAGGGGTGGGGCTTCTTTTGTTTGCTTGGGGACAAGCAAGAGCTTAAGTTTGGGGGAGTTGATAACTTGGATTTTTTCCTCGTTTTCCATTCCCTTATACATGAATTTTGGATATAACGGTACACAAAGTGGCCCCGAAAGCTTATACGTTGTGCTTGTTACAGGATTGAACCATAAATGAAGACACGCAATCTAAAATATGCTCAAAACAGGAGTGAATCCGGCACAAGGATCAAACACAACAAAGATGCTCAAGCAAAAGGCCACCGCGGCCGCGGTCTTCATTTCGCGGTCCGCGGTGGCATTCCAGTGAGGGTGAAGACACTGCAAGTTTCCATCGCGGCTGCGGTCCTCATTTTGCAATCCGTGGTGGCATTCCAGTGAAGATTGAACATAAGGAAAGTTTCCACCGCGGTCCTTGTTTCGCGGTCCTCGGTGGCATTCCAGTAAGGGTGCAGGCCATGAAAATTCTCTCTGCGTCCTTATTTCGCAGTCCGTGGTCGAACCTTACCAGCAGCTCAACAACCTCATTATTTTCACGGAAAGCGGTAGTGTTTTCGCGGTTCGCAGTGGTCCCGCAGGGGCATTTTATCCGAAAATTTGACAGACTATAAATAGGCTATTTTGTAATTTCTTTACATATCTTGTAATTTTTGAAGTAGAGAGCACGTGAATATTTTAGGGTTTTCATCTTTCTAGCTTTGTTCTTGCACTTTTAACATTGAAACTTCAATTTCATTGTTAAGAATCAATTAAATGGGTTCTTCTTCTTCTCTATCATTGTTGTCATCTTTGATTATGACTAGCTAGACACATTAACTAGGGTTGTGGCCCAACCCTAGTGTGGGTATGTAATGAGTTTTTGAAATTAAGGTTGGAAAATTAATGGGTGTTGACTATTTAGGGCTAATTCAAGGTTTTTATTGCCATAATTAGTGGTTGCAAACACTAATTAGTCTTTTCATGACTTGGGTCTTTCTTGAGAAAGAAGACTTGAGTCTAGAAATTAGCCTAATAAGAAATTAGGGCATTATCAAGAGATGGTAGTCCCAATCAATTGGGTTAAACCCTACTTGAGCCCTAATTAACGGGTTAAACCTCGAGAGAGTAATACCCCACCTAAGCCTTAAGTGCTTGATTAATTGACATCCAATTGGCCTTGAGAGGGGCAATTAGGGTAAAATCACTCAAACTACTGAGAGGTATAGAGTGAGCACCTTCGTGCATTGATTATAGATGTATCCCTAACCAATTCCCCAACCTTAGAATTGAACCCCATTGTGTATCCACCTAGCCAAAGGTCACGACCCTAGTGCCTTTATCAATATCAGAAAACAACAACAAAAAAACAAATTAGTCAGTAATTAGCTTACAAACAATAGAGTACATTTAGCTTAGTTCAATACCAACCAATGTTTCGAAGTGCAATTAGAAACACTCGACCCTTTTAGATCACTTAGAAACTCACCCCCATTATAGACTCCCTGTGGATTCGATCCCGATGATTCGGGTAAAAGCTACGCGATCTTTGCCTTCCTACTTATGTAGTAGTGTGGGTGAGGCATGATCAACATATAGAACAACTTCAAAAACAGCCACGGGAGAAACCCCGTTCACACTTGTCTATGGCTCAGAAGCCTTAATACCTGTGGAGATTGGCGAACCAAGCATAAGGTTCACAACAGCCATGGAGGAAGCAAACGACGACGAATTGAGGACCAATCTGGACCTGCTCGAACCACGGAGAGAAGCAACACTGATATGGATGGCAGCTCAAAAACAAATCATAGAGCGTTATTACAACCGTAAAGCTCATCTCAGGTACTTCAAGATTGGGGACTTCGTCCTCAAAAAGGTCTTTCAATCAACGACAGAAGCAGGCGCAGGAAAGCTAAATCCAAACTGGGAAGGACCCTACAAAATTCGAGGCATAGCTGGGAAGGGTGCCTATGAGTTGGAAGTTATGGACGGCAGAGTTCTACCAACAAGCTGGAACGCCATCCATCTAAAGAAAGTATTACTTCTAAAGAAAAGAAGCACCCTCTGTCAGGTATCACACGTTCGATTTTATTTTGAACATTTAAAAAATTTACTAACTTTTTTAGATAATAGGCATAAAGCTAACCCATCACCAGATGATGATATTAGACCTGCAAAGAAGCGAGGAAATAATATAATTCCCGGTCTAGGGTTATACTTTCTGATGGACGTTTTAAAGGGTTAAGTAGTCATCATCTAAAAAACTATATACCTTCGAGTCTGGAATGTTTTTCCTTTTCAGCAAAAGAACCACAGGGAAGGAATAATCAAGTGCTCGAGATCTCATTCTTCAAAGCTCAAACACTTGGGGGACTATACAGTATGGAAGGCTAAGACGAAGCAAAGAAGACTATCANAATATTAGACACGAGGAAGAAATGTACATCTTTATACTTATTCAAAATTGTTGTAACAAAAACAGTTAGGGGTAAAAGATCATCATTAGTGTACTCCTTCAAAAACAATTATGATTAAAAACAGTTACGAAATCTTTGTACTCATATAGAAAACTGTTATCAAATAAAACAGTTACGAATAAGAAAATATTTCCCTCGTACTTATTAGAAAACTGTTTCCAACAAAAATAGTTGCGGGTAAAAACCCCAATTCTTATAATAATTGTTACTAATGAAAAACTGTTGCTCCCTTGTAATTACTCGAAAAAACTGTTACATACGAAAAATAGTTACAAAATACAAGTGTATATCAAATTTGTTAAAAGAAAACAGTTGCAACATGAGTTTTAGACGATAATCAAACATATGTAAAAAGTTGTGAAAGTTCAAACAAACAAAAAAAGTTTCCTCAGAAACATTCTTAAATATGTGAAAAATTCCTATCACTCTATTGCATTATTACACCTTTATGAAGTTGAGACGTCTTCTTCATTAAGTGTCGATCAAAAAAGGGCCCTCTTCCATAAATTATGCCTACTAACAAAAGGCACACATTTAATATGACAATGTGCCTATTACGAAAGGTACGAGTAATCTAAAGCATTCTATATGCAAAACTCAGAGGTAAAACTAAAACCTCATAAAATAAAGCATCCAAAAGACTTAAAGAGTGAAGCAGAAACTCAACGGAAAACAAAAGTCATACTAGTATTAATATATAAAACGGCTAAGTAAAAACTAAGTATTAACTTATACTTAGTCGTATAGAATTTTTATACATTGAGGTATCCCTAAGTTGTCATTTAGGGACTTTAAAGAGATCCAAATTTACCCTCGATGGGACTGGGGTTAACCACCAATTGAGACAAAGATATAAGAAAAAAGGGTGAACCAACTTCTTAAATTTCCTCAGGAGGGGGTTGACTTCACTGGCAGAAAGAGCGGGAGAAACTAGGGATGAAGAGGCACGAGCAGCAGGAGTCTAACTATCAGGTGAAGAGAGATTATGACTTCGTTGAGCCTTCTCCATGGCTTCCTTAGTTTTAGCTATTTCAGCACTAAGGTCGAAACCCTCTTGACTCATTTCCGTCAATGTGTCAAGGCGAGAATTCATATACGCCCAGCTCACATCAACAACAGCCACCTCTTCAATATCTTCATAATCCCTTTCCCATACTTGAAGCCCAGCTTTCAATCTGTCCTTCTCTGCTTCAGCAACTTCATGGGCGGCCCTTAACGGTACAATCGACTCCAGAGTTTGAACTTTATCTAAAGCATTACGAAGATCCTCTTGAGTACGGGTGACTGATTGCACGAGCTCGCCTGAGTATTCCTCCTTCTGCCCCAGCAAGTTTTTTAAGTCTTTAATCTCCTCTGAGGCGCGGAATAGCTGCTCAGCAAATGAGGACTCCAGAATACTCTTGTCTTTATCAGCCTGACTGGAAGAAGCCTTCTCTAGTGCCAGTTCTGCCGCCATAAGCCTCATCTGCCGCTTCAAGGTACTCATTTCCTCTTCTAAGGCATCCATGTCAATCCTTAGGCTATCATATTGTGCTTTCCAATTATCAGCATCGGCCTGCAACTCTTTTGTCTCCTGATCCGTATTTGAGATCCTCTTCATGAGCTCAATGCATATAAGATTAACCTACAAGAAATAAACCAATTAGATATGATAAATTTCACATACGAAAATGAAAGAGGATAACATGCATCATACCTTCAAAGAGGTATGCACAACTTCATTGGCCCATGTAAGAGCACTGTGGCTGGCTAGCTTGGTTTTCTCAGTGGTACCTATCAAAGGCTTGAGCCACACTTCGGGCTCACCCATTTTCTTGAAAAGATTCCCCTCAGCTGGAACCTCTATTATCACCTGCCGCATCTCTCTGTTGGAAGACCCTACTTCCTTAGCGGAAGGCATGGAAGCAGGCAGAGGTGAAGCAACAACAGGCACGGAGGGTTGAGGAACTGGAGAAGCCACGGGCAAAGCAATAGGCACGGAGGATTTAAGAGTTGAGGAAACCACGGGCAAATCAACAATAGAAGCCGTAAAAGCCAAAGGAGCAGATGAGACAGCTTCTCTTAAAGAAGCAGGAAAAACATCAGCCAAAGGGACATCATCAGGAGCAAGGTCAAAACCTTCATGGAACAAGTAACCTACAGACTCATGAATGGGGGAATGTGAAACATCTTCAGAGGTAGAGGGCTCAACCACAGACACGGAAGGCAAAGTCATGGGTGTAGACTCATTGTCCGAAACCACCCGCCTTCTCCGTGGCATGCGCACCAAAGCACCCTCCTCTTCTTTTTCTTCTTCTACGAAACGGGATTCACCAATCTTCCTCTTCGAGGAAGACGAACCAATAATAATCTCTTGGGCCTGGGCCAAAGACATCTTCGGGATAGATAAAGCAGACACCCCACAAGCAGATAACCCTATCAAAAGGGAAAAATTTAAGCGATAGAGAAAGAAGAGGCTCGAGTAAGGAAAGAAGCAAGAACAAAAGCTTCACTTACCGTGGGTCTTTACATGCCAACCATACTTCCCAGTGAAGTACTTCCAATATCTATCTTCTAAAGGAGCAACGAACAATAATTTTTCTACCCAATCACGGATACTGGAGACATTCTCAACAGTACCCATGATTGCTGAGAGAAGAAGAAACAGATACGGTGTTAGTAAAACATCTCAAGTCAGAACAAGGAAAAGTAAATAGATGTGAGCTAAAGCATACTCACGTGCACGATTTCACTTCTCAGGGAAGGGAAGATTTTCTTCACCCACTAAACCAACAGTGGGTACAGCAACATACCGGAGGTACCAACCCCTATCCTTATCATCTCCAGGGGTTACCAGCACTCTTTTACTCCTAGCAGTCAGAGTAAAAACCCCTTGACGAAACAAGGCAGGAGAGTAGAGATGAATAAGATGGTTGAAAGTAAAAGGAACCGAAGTTAAAGAAGCTAAACTCCTAAGACATGCAACAACTCGCCACACAGGCGGACCAACTTGTCCTAAGCAGATATTGAATAAACAACACAATTCAATTATGACTGGATCAATGGGAGGTCTAAACCCTAGAGTAAAAGGGGACGTATAAATAAAAGAGTATCCCGTCTTGTAAGACGTTATTCTTTGATTACTATTCAGAATGTAGACAGGGAAATCAGGCCCCCAAAGACACTCTCTACGAACAAGGGAATCTGACCCTCAGTAATAAGGGTTGGATACCTTTCGACACTCTCAAGGGAAGAAGATTGGTCTACGAGAACTTGATTATCTCTAGCAAAGACAAACTCAACAGGAATAATTTCATCAACTCCAGGTTCACGAAGGCGTTCATCTCTACCTCGAGACAAAGACCGGGAAGCCCTAGCCCTCGGAGAAACTAGAGACCTAGCGAAAGGAGGGGAAACTATCTGAGAAGAAGAAGAGCCTCTCGAATGAGTGGATCCTAGACTCCTAAGTCTACCACCCCTCCGACCCCTAGTCGGAGCAGAAGATGGCGTTAAATTCTGAATATCTATTACTCTCTGAGGTTGATTTGAAGAAGACATGTTTACAAAGAGTTCTTTACAAAAGACAAAGTTAGAAAGTGTTTCGCGGAAGCAAAGAAAAGAAGAAAGGTATTTATACTTGAGGACAACCGTCAAACATGGGGAAAAAATATAATGATGAAAAGTCATAATTGAAGGTGTCACTTCGGGACTGACACAGCCGCAGAAAGCCCTAAAAAGCGCCGAGTAACTAGAGGACCAACCTGAGAAGGACACGTGGTTTGAGCATTAAATAGAAGTGACAAACGACGCCTATGATTCAGAGAAGGATACAATGTTTCGAGATAAAGCGGTGGCAAAATATTCCCCCCATAAATGAGTATCCACTTACCAAATATTGATCTATAAATATATGGTAAGTGGGGGGACTATCTGTATTGGTAAAAAAGAGCTTCATACATGTTATAAATCTTGATGATTCAGCAGTCTACGTGGAGCAATGAAGACACGACAGCTGGACGAGACTCTATGAAGAGGTATGAGGCAAAGAGGCACGACAAATCACACACACGGGTTAATTAGCTACGAAAGTCTCAACCTAATTGAGAAGATGAAGAGACACGGTCAAAATGTATATGTGCAGAACAAAGGGCGGATTCAGAGATCTTCAATTAGTGATCCATACGTTACACGACATTCACGCAACAGTTACGATTACTCATTGTAACGTTACATTAATATCATAATTAGTCATTAATGCTCAATCACTGAAAAAGGCAGACGTTATATTAAAATATTCCCTATATATGGGAGTAAAATATAACCTGTAAGGGGATCATTCGAACTATTATTGCAATATACTTACTTTTTGTGCATCTTACTGCTTTCCATTTACAAGTTTGCCTACAATTATAATCTTATTCTTTGGTTATCATAAACCCGTGTTCTTCCTAAAATAGCTTTGGGCAAAGAATCCAATTCTTTGGTTAAACAACGTCCCAAAACACATTTTGAACTTAGTCGAGCCTTCAAATCATATCAAACAATGCTAAAATCACAAATCACGCCCCAATCTGAACTTGATGAACTTTAGAACTTCAAACTTCTTCATTTGATGCCGAAACCTATCAAATCACGTCCGATTGACCTTAAATTTTGCACACAAGACATATTCGATATTATGGACCTACTCCAACTTCCAGAATTGAAATCTGACCCCGATATCAAAAAATTCATTTCCGGTCAAACTTCTCAAAAACCCTTCCAATTTCTAACTTTAGCCAAATGACTCCAAAACGACCTACAGACCTCCGAAATAACTTCCGATCATGCTCCCAATACCAGAATCACCATACGGATGTATTCCCATACTCAGAATCCCAAATGGAAATCGTTAACTGAAATGTACTTTAATCTAAATTTATGAATTTCTTCCAAAATGCCAACTTTCACAATAGACGCCGAAACTCTCCTGAGTCATCCAAAACCCGATCCGAACATACGGCCAAATCCAAAATCATAATACGAACCTGCTGGAACCTTCAAATCCCGATTCCGAGGTAGTTTACTCAAAAATCTAACCTTAGTCAATTCTTCCAACTTAAAGCTTCTGAAACGAGAATTCTCTTCACAAATCAACTCCGAAACTCCCGGAATTCAATTCCGACCATGCGTACAAGTCATAATACCTTGAGGTGAAGATGCTCA
This sequence comes from Nicotiana knightiana, assembly GCA_005239525.1. Taxonomy (NCBI): domain Eukaryota; kingdom Viridiplantae; phylum Streptophyta; class Magnoliopsida; order Solanales; family Solanaceae; genus Nicotiana; species Nicotiana knightiana. Next base: position 152,169 of record ML420282.1, read on the forward strand.
TGGCCTCAAACTGCCAAACGATGCGCTAGAGCTCAAAACGACCGGTCGGGTCGTTACAATTCGAGTCAAGAAAACTTACCCCAATCCAAATCGTGAATTGTTTTTCCAGAAATCGTTCAAACCTGAGCTCCCAATCTCAAAATATGATAAAAGAACTAAAACCCTCGAAATGGAATTATATAAGTCTGCTCAGGGGTTCCCTTTGCGATCACGGAACCTACTTCGTGATCGCAAAGAGAAAATCAAACACTGGCCACGAGCACGGTCTGGAACTCGCGAATGCGACCCACACCTTCACTGGCCTAAGAGAATGCGGTCCCCCACACGCGAACGCGAAGGCCAACAACTAGGTGCCCCCATCCAGCTCTCCCTCTATGTGAACGCGACGTACAGGATGTGAAAGCAATGACCACATTCCACCAGGCTCCGCGAACGCGACATCCTCATCGCGAACGTGAAGGGAAAATAATAAGCCATCCAAATCACACTCCGTGATCGTGATGCTTCATGCAATGAACACCAAAACATTAGAAAACCAGCAGTTCCAATACAAAGAAAAATGGTCTGGAACCCATCTGAAATACACAAAAGACCCCCGGGACCCCGTCCAATCACACTAACCGGTCCCATAATAATACAGGGACCTCCTCGAGATCTCAAATCATACAAAATAAATCAAAACCACGAATGGCACCTCAATTCAAGTTTAATGAACTAATCCAAATTTTTGAATTCAAAACTTACGTCGAACATGCCTAAACAACCCGGAATGACCTCAAATTTTACACACAAGCCATAAATCACCATACGAATGTATTTCAAGGCTCAAAATCTCAAACGGACATCGATAACTACAAAGCCAACTATTGGTCAAACCCATCAACTCTCCATGCGATCAAACTTCTAACTTCCGTGAATTAGTGTCAAACCAACCTAAGAACCTCCAAATCCAAATCTTGACATACGATTAAGTCCAAAATCATCATCCGGACCCAATGGAACCATCAAAACTCCCATCTGAGATCAAATACACCAAAGTCAAACTTGGTCACAGTTGTAACTTGAGCTTCTAAACTAGGAACTAAGTGTTCCAAATTACTTCCAAATCTTCCCCGAACCAGACCAACCGTGCACGCAAGTCGTAATACATCATATGAAGTTATTCGAGATCTCAAATCACCGAACAAAATGCCAAAACTTGAAATGACTGGTCCGTTCATTACAAAATATGAGTTACACTTCCTATTTCATTCCTTTTTTAAGATGGTCTTTGCAAAAAGTAGTTCCCAAATCATCATTCCGATCATCTATTGCAGAACTTTTCTTTTAAGAAACATCATTATACATGAGAGAGAGGGAAGAACAATGAGAAAGGTCGGAGTCAAACGAGTATACCAACAGGGTTTGATTTAGTCCTTTTGAGCTTTGCAGAATCAAGATATTGTATATAGTCAAGTTAGTATGGAAAAATTTAACCTTTTCACAACTAGAGGGAGGGCTAACTTCTAAAAGAATCGATAAAGTTCAAACAGAATTCCACTATAGATCCTGTTAGATTTGCTATAGCTGCTCCCATTTGGACATATACAAGTTTAAATTTTCTTCCGCCAATATTTCTATTTGTGTTGGTAGTGATGATGAGAGTCCTTGTCAGCCTGGTAAGTGGTTGACCAAATGATCCATCGAGTAGAAATAAGGATACACTTCTGAAATGTCAGCCTTTTTAGAGGAAAAGAAAACAAAACATAAGAGCCTTCATGTGACGAGTCTTGTCGCTTTTCCACTCACTACACACATACACATGTTAGGTAGACTCAGAGAAAGTCAGAAGGCCACACATTGCTTTAAACTTAAATTTGCAAATCTAGACATATTTTTTTTCATTTTCTAATGCGTGTGTAGAAGTCTCAATGGATCTTGAGGAAAAGTAGAATTTGTACTGTTCCGATTCATTTTAGACGATGTAGTTTGACTTGCCATAAAATTTAAGAGAAAAGAGGAAGATTTTTGTGATAAAAATTTAAGGGATAAAAACTTTATGAAACCATGACATTTGTGTGATTATAAAAGTTTCAAAAATAAAAAGTTTAAAGTTAAAATATTTTTAATTACAGAAATTTATCCTTCTTTTTGGAACGGACTAACAAAAGAAAATGGGAAGGTTAGAAATCTAGCTGTGGAACAGAAAAAGGAAAGAAAATATTACGATGATTGTATACAAGTGGCATAGGCCGGTGAAATAGATTATCGAATTAATTAAGCATAATTATCATAAATTAAAAAACTGTTTTTATGTCGTGTTTTTACTATCATTCTTGTTGGTTTTATATTAGCTACCCCTCTAACCCCTTTTATGTTAAACTGTTCAAAAAACAAGAGTCAAAGCACTTAATTTTTTATTTTTTTTAAATTTTTTTTGTAAATGCGAACGTAGATTTTCAAAAGTTTTTTTTTATTTTTGAAATAACATATTAGAGAACTAGGTGAAAGTGCAAGAAGCCAACATGCTTTACTTTCATAACTGCACGAAGCGCGGCACATTCACTAGTTAAAATATTTAAAGAGTTTGAGATAATTATAGTTTACGAAAAATTGATTGACTCCTCAAATTGTAATAATATCAAATATATTGGAATAGAAGAAGTAAAACTTAAACCGTAGGCTACATCTTATGAAGTAGTTAAGGCTGACAAAAATGTAAACGGCGACTAAAAATGTGAAGCAAACCAATTCTTTGCTTCGCACGTGTACCTTCATAATATCAAAAATAATTTCAAATAACCACGACTAATTAATTTAGGTTTGCACAAGAGTAGTGTGGACCTTATTTCATGCTTAATTATTATCTGAAAATGAAAGTAATGGAATAGATACTGTTATTTTTCAGAATGAGTTCAAGTTTCATGTAATCACAGAGTTAAATATATTTATACAGTATATTCACTCGTAAGGTGCACAAACATTTTTCTAATAAACTTAATCAATAACATATTAAAAATAACAACTAACCTGGCCTATTATAAAAAGTTAAATTACATTAATAATATAAAATATTTGCACAATCTTCGTCACTATATATTAACTAGATAGAATTTGCGTCCCCACTTGAATAATAACTTTAGGGGCACATATATATGGAGTAAAATTATTTGGCAGCTGGAGTATCGTTAGAGACAAAATTATAATTATATTGTCATTTTCAACACGGTGAATTCTGGCCTTTGAAGAAACAAATAAATTAAATCAAAAAGCACCAAAGCAATTTGCCTCCTAGACATAAGTAGTTGGGTCATCAAAATTTTCCATGGCAAACACATGCATCCCACGGAAAATATATATATATATACCATCTTAATATATAGTAGTATTATAATGAGTTCATTAGTTAGTCAAGAGAAATTTCATTTTTAAAAGATCAAAACTGGACACAATTTGTTTACCATTTCTTAAGCCAATGACTCTTGCACTTCACAAAAACATTTTCCCTCTTTTCTACTTCTTTCAGTCATCAGTCTTTGCTTCCAAGCTTCAATAATGAGTTTTTGAAACCATAAAAGAGGAGCTTTTGCACGGCCAGAAGAGGGAAGAGAATTAATGAAAATGCAGTGGCTATGGTGGAATTGGTTGGCAGCAGCGGCAGTACTATTGGTGGTCATAGCGGCGGCGCCGGCGTCTGCTGGCGGTGGAAATGTGAGTTATGACGGAAGGTCGTTGATAATTGATGGCCAAAGGAAGATGTTGTTTTCTGGTTCTATTCATTATCCTCGAAGCACTCCTCATGTATGTCTTTCCCTTTCTCGATTAACTTCTATAGTGTAAAATAATTTTACAAGTATGAGTTCACTTAAAAGACAATTATAATTAATTGTTCATAAAAAATAGTACCCTTTCTATTTCAATTGATGTGAACATATTTAACTGAATACGGAGTTAAAGAAAAAATAAAAAAATTTGGAATTTGTGGTTCCAAATAAGTCAAAAAAGGGCCCAGAGTATTTGTGTGGTTATAAAAACTTCTCATAAGAGTAGAATTGTAAATTTAACCTAAATTGTTACCAAATTTAGAAAGAGGTTATTCTTTTTCGAACGAATTGAAAAGAAAATAACAATCAGGCCTCTTCATAAGATCATCCATATATAACAACACTTTACTGTAAAAGCCAAGTTTTTCCGGAACTAATTTTCATGTTATGTAATAATATATGTTTTCTATAACAACGCTTCGTTGTAATTAACATTCAAAATATCCGAAACAAGCGAGGTTGTTATAAAAAAGTTTTACTGTATATATAAATTGTATATGAGTAGAAGCATAGCAGGTGAACTTTGACATATGCTACCACAAAAGGTGTGTTTCTTGAAAATATTTAAGGATCGATCTTAAGTTTAAAAAATACTTGACTGAAAAAATGGATAAAAACCAAAATAAACTGACAGGCCACTCTTTTTAAACAAGACATGTAGTAGGAAACTATTGTAGCCATGTGAATAGTGGGATTATTATAGTATAACATAGGTTATTATACTTAAGTAGGATATTCCAGAGCATGGAACTTTTAAATTAATGGTTATGATTAAGAATTAATCTCACTGGTAAATTAAAGATGTTTCGACTTTCTTTTGGCGTGGTGTGGTTTATATGCTCTCTTTTCTAACCATAATTATTTTATATGTTTATGTATAGATGTGGCCATCTCTAATATCAAAAGCTAAAGAAGGTGGGATAGATGTGATTGAGACCTATGTTTTTTGGAACCTTCACGAACCCCAACCTGGACAGGTAATTAATTACATACATTATACACAGTGACGGAGGCAGAATTTTCGCGAAGGAAGTTCAAAAAAAAAAAAAAGTTAAAAACGATTGTAACTAGTGTGCCTTTTATATACAGTGTAATTTTTTGGCGAAGGAGTTCGGGTGAACCCCGCCCCTAAATCCGCCCCTGAATATACATAGACACATGCAAATAATACACATATTTAATAAATTGATGATATGAACTAGTTTATCCTAAGTAAACTAGTACGTGATTTCTTTTATTTTTAGTACGATTTCAGCGGAAGGCGTAACATAGTAGCATTTATTAAGCAAATTCAAGCACAAGGTCTCTATGCATGTCTTCGCATTGGACCCTACGTTGAGGGCGAATGGACTTACGGGTAACCTTTTTTTTTAATCTTTGCATCCACAATCCCAAAGTATTTCTATATTTAACTTTTGGTCCCTCTTTTATCGCAAATTGACTATCTTCTAACCATTATCTTTATAGAGGTTTTCCCTTTTGGTTACATGATGTCCCTGGCATTGTCTTTCGCTCAAATAATGAACCCTTCAAGGTAATTTTCTTTTTTCTTATAAAACTTTTTTCCAAAGTCTCATTACCGTAATATAATATAATATCATTTTACAAATAAAAAAGAATTGAAAATTAGCTTAACAATTTTTTTTTTTTTTTCTGACAGTTGTACATGCAAAACTTCACCACAAAAATAGTGAACCTAATGAAATCAGAAGGATTGTATGCTTCACAAGGAGGTCCAATCATACTCTCTCAGGTTAACTCTCCATATTTTATGAGGTCTTTTACTTGCCTTAATTGGCTGTCAAAAAACGTACTACCCCGTTCAATTTATGTGAATTCATTTGATTCGGCGCGGAGTTTAAGAAAAAATAAAGATTTTTAAAATTTGTCATCCTAAACAAATTAAAAAGGGGCTCAGAGTATTTATATGGTTATAAAAGCTTCTCATTAAGGATAGAATTGTAAGTTTAAACTATATTGTTTTCAAATTTAAAAAGATGTCATTCTTTTTTGAACGGATCAAAAAAGAAAGAGGGAGTACTATTTTTGTCATTTTATTTTCCCATGATTTTGAGTCCATTTTTTAAATTGAAATATTCAATTTAGTCAACCTCAACTCATAACCATTGAACCTTTAGATTCAGAGAGTACAGATTGATTTGCAACCCTTTGGCCATAAATTTTGCCAAGTTTTTTTCAAAAGTTTTTTGGCAAAATATGTTTGTTTATAGATTTTATTCATGGTTTAGTAAATTTTGAAAACAAAATTTTCAAATCCCAAAATTAACTCTAGACCCGTTTTTGGACCAAAATATTACTATTTGATTTTTAACAATTTTAAATGTTACCCCAAACTTTTGTATTTTATAAAAATGCTAATCATCTATTATGACTCAACTAATCCACCAGCTAATTACTATAATTTTCTTTTGGACTGATGGATCTTGTAATATTATTGCAATCTGACAAATTATAGTGGTTCGTAGTTTATTAGTAGTTGATATTAAAATATGGGGTTATGGTTTTAGGATTGTATTACGTAGTTCATTATAAAAATGATAATTTTGTGCCAAACTTATCAATATTCAGGATTATGGTTTATGATAATGATAATGAATGGCATCGATGAAGGTTATGCATATACATGATTAGCAAGTTTGTTTGTTTGGTATTGTTGGATATTTTTGATAGTTATTAGAAGGGATCTTTACACAAATAGTCAGTCATATACATTATTTACTTTTTCTAGCCATATACATAATTTACACATTGATTATACATAATTATACACGTATAATACATAAATTATTCATATATTATACATCTACCGGTTATTCTTAGTTTAAGTGGTTGGGTGAGCGGCTATTTGGGTTAATTCTTCTTATTAGAACTTATGAGTATAAGTCATATTTCATGTTTTTCTATAAATAAATAAAAAAGTAAAATATATTTTGAAAAATTATGTCCAAACAGATTTTTATCTTCAAACAAACCTTCACCCAATTCGAATATTTTTAAAATAAATTTATAAATCTATGACTAAGCACTAGTTTAATTAGTTATAATAATCCATTTACTGAGTCAACTTACTTTATTCAACAAAGAAATCATTTTGGCCTCGAACTTGTTGCAAAAGCAGCTAGTCTTCTTGTTGGGAACCATGTGAGAATACTGTTTAAATTTCAATTTTCATTGTACTGAAACACTTTTTTTGTAGTAGTAAGTAATATGACCATCATTAAGACTGCCTTTACAATTAGGTAAGACAATTCCTTGAGTTATATCTTTTTTCTTGTTTGGTTTTGGGGAGGGGGAGGGGAGTTCAGTGGAGACCAGAGGTCGTGTGGGTTTTTTGGTATTAGTATGTGTTTGATCAAAAAATATAGTTCTTGGTTCAAATAATTAAATCTATATGATAATGGGTTAAACTTAATTAATAATAATACTTTTAGCTATGAGTTCCGAAAACGTGACTAATGCCAAATAGATGTGGTGGTAAACTGATGTGGCAGCATGCAATAACTATTCCAAAAAGTATGAGTAATAATGTAGCACTTAATAGCAATAAATAACAATAAATGACATTTAAGTAAATAAGAGAAGTGATTCACCCAATAAAGGATAAACTAGATGGTTGTTCCTCCTGACAATGATGAGTGACATACAAATCCTAGAATATTCGAATTATTTTCGGGTCTGATGGAAAAGTATGGAACAATATGAACGAGAATCTTGATGAAAAGATAGTGTTTGTATCTGTGAGAATGCACGGGAGAAAAATCAATTATTCACACAATACAATAATACAATGATACAATGAGCCATATATATCGATACTACATGTCCTACTCCTAATACATATAGGATTAAGGTTATTTACTCCTATTTGACTACTAAACTAACACTCTCCCTCAAGCTGGTGTACAGAGTTTGTTACATATATAACTAACACGAGGGTCAGTGAGGGACTTGGTGAAAAAATCAGCAAGCTGATCATTCGACTTCACAAATCTTGTAGCAATATCTCTTGAGAGTATCTTTTCTCTGATGAAGAGGCAATCAATCTCAATGTGTTTAGTCCTCTCATGGAACACCGGATTTGATGCAATATGAAGGGCAGCTTGATTATCGCACACAAGTTCCATCTGGCTGATGTCACCAAATTTTAACTCCTTGAGCAATTGTTTGATCCAAATTAGCTCACATATTGCCATAGCCATTACTCGATATTCTGATTCTGCACTAGATCGAGCAACTACATTTTGTTTCTTGCTCTTCCAAGACACCAAATTGCCTCATACTAAAACACAATATCCAGACGTAGAACATTTGTCAGAAGGTGATCCTGCCCAATCAGCATCTGAGTAACCAACGATCTGCTCATGACCTCGATCCTCAAACAATAACCCTTTGCCTGGAGCCGATTTTATATACCGAAGAATGCGGACAACTGCATCCCAGTGGCTATCACACGGAGAATCCATAAACTGACTTACAACACTCACAGGAAAGGAAATGTCAGGTCTGGTCACTGTGCGATAATTTAGCTTACCAACCAGTCGTCTATATCTTGCAGGATCGCTAAGCGGCTCCCCCTGTCCTGGCAGAAGTTTAGAATTCGGATCCATCGGAGTGTCAATCGATCTACAACCTGTCATTCCTACCTCCTTAGAATGTCTAAGGCATACTTCCGTTGTGATATCGCAATACCTGAGCTAGACTGAGCGACCTCAATACCTAGAAAATACTTTAGTTTGCCAAGGTCCTTAGTCTGAAAGTGTTGAGAGAGATGTTGCTTCAATTTAGTAATACCATCCTGATCATTGCTGGTAATAACAATATCATCAACATAGACCACCAGATGAATACAGAGACTCGAAGCAGGGTGCTGATAAAATACAGAGTGATCAGCTTCACTCTGAATCATGCCAATCTCTTGGATAACGGTGCTGAACTTACCAAACCATGCTCGAGGAGACTGCTTTAGACCATAAAGTGTCCGGCGCAAGCGACATACAAGGCCACGAGACTCCCACTGAGCAACAAACCCAGATGGTTGCTCCAAATAAACTTCATCCTCAAGGTCACCGTGCAAAAAAGCATTCTTAATGTCCAGTTGATAGAGAGGCCAATGGCAAATAGCAGCCATGGATAGAAAAAGGCGAACCGATGCTACCTTAGCCACGAGAGAGAAGGTATCACTGTAATCGAGCCCAAATATCTGAGAATATCCCTTGGAAACAAGATGGGACTTAAGGCGATCAATCTTGCCATCTGGACCAACCTTGACTGCATATACCCAGCGACAACCAATAGTAGATTTACCTGAAGGAAGAGGAACGAGCTCCCAAGTACCACTCGTATGTAAGGCAGACATCTCGTCAGTCATAGCTTGTCGTCATCCTGGATGAGACAATGCTTCACCTATAGACTTAGGGATGGAAACAGAGGACAACGAAGATATAAAAGCATAATAGGTGATGACAAACGATGATAACTTAAACCGACATAATGGGGATTAGGATTAAGTGTGGTTCGTATACCTTTCCGAAGTGCAACCGGTGTACTAGGAAGAGACAAGTCCGCAGTAGGAGCAGGGTCAGGTGCAGGACATGAATCAGCTAAGCCTGATGTTGGGTGCAGACGATGATGATAAGTCAAGAGTGGTGTTCCTGTGGCTGGGGATCTAGGAGGAGCCACACTAGACTCCCCAACAGTTGGAATGGGTAAGAATTCTGTGGCGGAAGGTGAAGGAGGAGTTGTAGTAAACTCCTTAAAGGTCGGTATAGGTAAGACCTCAGATATATCAAGGTGGTCAGAAGAGGTAAAGAAAGGCTTAGACTCAAAAAATGTGACGTCAGATGACATAAAGTACCTACGAAGATCAGGTGAGTAACAACGATATCCCTTCTGAACACAAGAATAACCAAGGAAGACACACTTGAGAGCACGAGGAGCTAACTTATCTTTCCCAGGGGCTAAATAATGAACGAAACAAGTGCTCCCAAAAACACGAGGGGGAACAGAGTATAAGGGCGACTGGGAAAACAATACTGCATACGGAATCTGATTTTGGATGGGAGATGAAGGCGTCCGATTAATCAAATAACAAGCTGTGAGAACTGCATCGCCCCAAAAACGCAGCGGAACATGAGATTCAATGAGAAGAGTGCGAGCAGTCTCAATGATGTGCCTATTCTTTCTCTCTGCAACCCCATTTTGCTGAGGGGTATAAGGACAAGAGGTCTGATGAATAATTCCTTGAGAAGTCATAAACTGCTGAAATTTATAGGATAAATATTCTAAGGCATTATCACTGGGAAAAGTGCGAATAGAAACACCAAATTGATTTTTAATTTCAGCACAAAAATTCTGGAATATAGAAAACAACTCAGAACGATCTTTCATTAAGAAAATCCAAGTACATCTTGAATGATCATCAATGAAAGTAACAAAATAACGAAATCTCAAGGTTGAACCGACTACTAGGACCCCATATATCAGAATGAACTAAGGAAAAAACAGACTTTGCATGACTCTCAATACTACAAGGAAATGAGGCTCGGGTATGTTTTCCGAGCTGACATGACTCACACTCTAATGTAGATAAACTAGACAAATTAGGCACCATCTTCTGAAGCTTGGATAAGTTTCGATGTCCTAAACGTTTGTGAATTAGGTCCGGAGGATCTGTAACTAGACATGCCTTGGAGGAATTGAGTGAGTAAGCTAGTAAAGGCCTTCTGATTCAAGTCATGTTCCAATCGTCTGTCCCGTACTGTGGTCCTGCATAATAAAAGAATCATCAATAAAATATATACCACAATGGAGGGCACGAGTCAAACGACTAACAAATGCAAGATTAAAAGGACAGCCAGGGACATAAAGAACGAAATTTAGAGTGACAGAGGGTAGGGGGTTCGCTTGTCCAACTCCTTTTGCTTTAGTTTGAGAACCATTGATTAAAGTAACAGTGGGAAGAGACTGTGAATACACAATATTTGACAAAAGTGATTTACTACCAGAGATATGATCAGAAGCGGCTGAGTCCACAACCCATTGTCCAAGAGTACTAGACTGGGAAACACAAGCAAAATAATTACCAGCAACAGAAGTATCAGTCTGAGCAACAGATGCTACTTGTGGAGATGTCTGCTTACTTGTTCGGTACTGAAGGAACTCATTATACTTCCCTTCAGATAAAGAAATTCTCTGGTTACCTGTAGTCTCTGTCTGAGTAACATAAGCGTTTTTGGGTGAACGGCCATGTAAAGAATAGCACATGTCACGAGTGTGTCTAAGTTTATGACAATAAGAGCACTTGGGTCTAGACCTTCCAAAACGACCTCATCCCCGTCTATTCTCCATAGGTTGAGATGCCCGATTGTCCACTGATTGGGATACGAGAACAGATGAGTCAAATGTCTGTGATGAGCTTACTGTGTGACGTGGTGCTGTAGCAAGGCAAAGTAATCGAGAGAATAAATTCATCAATTGTGGGGATAGTCGGACTAGCCAAAATCTGATCGCGTACTGAGTCAAGATCATTAGGAAGTCCAGTAAGAGTAAGAATTAGAAACATCTTTTGTCGCTGCTCTTGTTGCTTTTCAACACTAACAGAAACTGGCATCAACTTCTCAAATTCCTCCATAACTACATGTACTTGTCCCAAGTAAGTAGACATATTTAATTCATGTTTCTTTAAATTTGTCATCCGCGATATCACATCATAGAAACGAGATATGTCATTAATGTATAAAGTATGAGCCTTTTCCCAAACCAAATAACATGTCCGGAATGGACGAAACAAAGGCATCTACTTGGAATCAATAGATCTCTACAGAATACTACATAACTGAGCATCGATTTTCTCCCAGTGTGCTTTGGCCTTTTCATTTCCTTCGATAGACTTCTTGATTAGATGTTCTTGAACACCTTGACCTTTACATCACAGCTCGACAGATGAAGCCCAAGGTAAGTAGTTTGAACCTCCCATTAAAGGTTCTGAGGTAATCATAATACCGGAACTGCCAGAGCCCGAATTTTTAAACCCGAAAACATCAACTCCAAAAGACATCGTTGGATTAAAGAGAGGTCTACAAAATTACACCCAAATAATAGAAAGAACCAATTGGAAATTCCCTGAAACAGACGAAAGGAAAACTGTAGCTGCCGAAAATTTTTCAAAGTACTCGGAATCGAAAAATAAAGGAACGGGTAGGGTCGGAATTACTGTGCGACCAGGCTGTCCTGAAGAAGCTCGGCCAAAAAATGGCCGGAAGGTGCCTCACGCGTCGGCGCGTGGATGACGGAGACTCGCCGAAAAAATTTTCCCGGCGGCACGTGAGGGCGCGTGGGTGGGTTTCTGCCGGAGAAATTTTTGGGGTTTTGTCGCCGGAAGCTGATCTACCTCGTGGTGGTGTTGGTTTTTTTGCACAACACCAACGGATATAGGTTTCTCGAAAAACAGCCCTAAAGGGTCGCCGGAATTGAAGCACGACGATCTGTTTTGGCTGGGTTTTCTTTCCCGGATGTTTTCTCACTGTTGCTCTGATACCATGTGAGAATGCACGGGAGAAAAATCTATTATTCACACAATACAATAATACGATGATACAATGAGCCCTATATATAGATACTACATGTCCTACTCCTAATACATATAGGATTAAGGTTATTTACTCCTATTTGACTATTAAACCAACAATATCATAATAAGAAAGAGAGAATATTTTGTCAAAAGTGTATTCTTATCAAATAAATGTCACATGCCTCATATCATTCTCTTTTTCTATTTATATGAGACATTTTTCTAATAAACTCTTACAGTACAAGTGAAGAGAATATTCTCCTTAGTATCTTATTTCGAAAACTAGCCGTTATAGCTTCACCAACGGTGCTCGATTTCATCCATTGTTGACATCTTGACCGCGAATCTTGTTGCTTTCTAGTCGACCTCGACCGAGACGACTTGAGGGCTCTTTCTTTAGTGTTTGTCATCTTATCTTAAATATTCTAGGGCAGATTTTGACCATTATAGTATGGAGCAACAAAGTGAAAAACATTTTAAAAAAAGAAAGAAAGAAAGATTATATATGTACTTGGAACAATTAATTGAAGTACAAGTAAAAAGAGTTACCTCTAAAAACTCATTTACACCCTTAAATGTCCTACAGTTATTTTTCAGAATTTAGTGTAAGGTAAAGTCTCTTTCAGAAAAACTTCACTGGTCTAATACAACCTAGTCCGTTCTCTAATAACATCAAACGATGTTTCTCTTTTAATATGACTTAATATTTATATACTGACAATATAAAATATTTATACTAGTATAATTTAATATATTAGTAATTTCAGTTTTATTTAAAGGTTACGGGTAGATATTTTAATCTTTTTACGCTATCAACCTACTTAAATTAAACTCATCTTAACAATACGCGCAGATTGAGAATGAATATCAAAATGTAGAAAAAGCATTCGGAGAAAATGGCCCACCTTATGTCCTTTGGGCGGCAGAAATGGCAGTGGGACTTCAAACTGGGGTGCCATGGTGCATGTGCAAGCAAGATGATGCTCCTGATCCTGTTGTATGTTCCCTATCTTCTTCTTTTTAAAATAATTTATGATAGTAGTGTCCAAATCAGCTTACGCACATCTCGACAATTACACAGACTACCGACTACCTATCAGCACAAATGTCGGATAACTCTATCCACTAGGCTCAAGTAAATAGGAAGAAATACCTCTCCTTTCTCAACAAACTACTTTAATTTCATTTTCTCAACTCTTTCCATCTTGTTCTTCACTTATTTTTATTTTTTTTCATTTTCTAAAATGTTTTTACTCTCTACCACATATCATACTTTATAGAACATGTTTTGATAACCAAAGAATTCTCGAGAATCTGCTAATGAATGGTTCAAAGCTCGATGGATAATAAAAACATATCCATCTACCATTCTCACTTACATACTAGACTTTTGGTCCGCAAGGTTCTACTTCGTGTCATGTGCCTGATCCACACATCACGTGTTGCGCTCCTATCACTGGACCAAAACTTAGGAGGCATGTGATTTATAACCCAAAGAGAGCTAAATTTCAATTAAATTTGATTAAAAAAAAAAAAGGAATACTCAAGGACCTGAAACTTATGAAATTGTAAAAAGAAAAAAAGAGAAGACTCAAGGACCAGCAGCTAACTTTATATACTACAGATTAATGCATGCAATGGGTTGAGATGTGGAGAAACATTTGTAGGACCTAATTCACCCAACAAGCCATCAATCTGGACAGAGAACTGGACAAGCTTGTAAGCTGTTCCACTATACTTTTCTAATTATGATGCAGTATATAATGAATAAAGTTGCTTAAAGATCTTTATTTTGGTCTTAAAGCTATCAAGTGTATGGTCAGAATGCAACACTCAGATCAGCACAAGACATTGCATATCATGTTGCCCTGTTCATTGCAAGGAAGAATGGAACCTTCATCAACTATTACATGGTAAATCTTATATAGCAACATATTTTCATGCCAAACAACTGAAGATACTATTCAAGTCCGCTGTATCAAACACTATAAGCTGATTTGTCGTACTCTAACAAGGTTCTCTGACTTCACTATCAGTATCATGGAGGAACCAATTTTGGCAGGACTGCTGCTGAATTTATGATAACAAGTTACTATGATCAAGCTCCGTTAGATGAGTACGGTAAGCAATTCACTTACGCTTCCAAGTTTTTCGCTACTTGTGACTGAGAATCCAACTACAGGTTTAATCAGACAACCAAAATGGGGACATCTGAAAGAATTGCATGCTGCGGTTAAGTTATGCTCAGAGACCATACTTTCTGTATTCCCCTCCATGCAGTCTTTAGGTGAACAACAAGAGGTAAAGATCCACCTGGGACCAAAAGTATCTCTCATCTCAAGACCCAACTTTTCTTTCTATATTTCAATAATTTCAATATCATGAAGATCATGCTCAATGTCAAAGCCTACAAACACCGCAAACATAACAAACTGATTTATCTCGTCTCCCCCCCAAATGTGCAAACCAGGCTTATGTATTCAGTGGAGATTCTGGAGCTTGTGCAGCATTTCTAGTGAACATAGATAACACAAAAAGTGTAGTAGTGCAGTTTCAAAATTCGTCATATGAGTTACCTCGGCAATCTATAAGCATCTTACCTGACTGCAAGACTGTATCCTTCAATACAGCAAAGGTAAATTCTGACATACTTAAGAAGCTTCTTTCAGTTCTACGTATGGTTAACTTTTCCAAAACCCCTCCCAAACGGCTCCATTGATGATTGACAAAAGGCCAACACGCTATTCAGTAACTTACCGCTAACTTTTAGAATGAAAGAAATGTATAGATGCCTAATTTATCTCCTCATACTCAATTTAGAGAAATTTTGATTTAAAAGCATAGAAGATACTCAACTGTCTGTTTGTTCATCTGTAATAGGTAAGCACACAATTTAACACAAGAACAGCAATACCCACAGTTAAGTTTGATTCAGCGGAGAAATGGGAACAATTTCAAGAGGTTATTCCACAACTTGATGCTACTTCAATGAGATCAGACATATTACTGGAGCACATGAATACTACAAAAGATTTATCTGATTATCTTTGGTACACTTCCAGGTACGACAAAAGATCCTTAATGTACCACTTGACTCAGAAGAATAGAGTAACAACATTAGATAAACTTGACCAGGACTGAAGGACATCTTTCAGCTAAATTTACTGGCACAGTATGATGTAAACATAATAATAACTGGATTCTAGGAAGTATTGCCTTTTACTAATATCTGTGAAATCCACATGACAGTATCCAGCAGGATTCGCCGGACCAGCAGTCAGTTACACTAAGTGTGAAGTCCTTAGGCCATGTTTTACATGCTTTTGTGAATGGAGCACATGCAGGTAATCATTTCATTGTGGATGCGATATATAAAATGAGAATTGTGTCATGCAATTTGAAAAGTAACATTTTTAGGGGTTTGTTCCTAGTTTAAAATGATAATATCAAGGGGTAAATTGGTTTTTCCTACAAATGAGAAAAGATGTTATGCACCCCGTGCGCAACACACACTCCTCTCATAGAAAATCAGGAAATAAAACTGAAACAGAATGGGTGAAAGATAAGCAAGATACAGTAAACAATTATCAGTTACAGAGAATTCTTTATAGCATGATAACGAGAAAAAGAGACAAACACCATATTTCCTAATACAAAATTGAAACTACAGTGATTTCAGCTGTACCATTGGTTACAAGACTTATTAGATTTCCACGTTCTACACTTTATTTATGGAAATGGAACTTGTGAATGGAGTAACTGGTTTGACTAGTGAAGGAAAAAATATGCTTCTGTTTCCAGAAAAGGAAAAAGAAAGATCCCATATTTTTCGTTTCGTAGTGTTCCTAATACCAATCAACCTGTCTCCCGAGAGAAAGTTGCATAAACAGTGTCTCTGCTATGTGAAGCACAAGTTAACGTAATGAGCAGCTCAAAACATCAATTTGCACAACAAAACGCCTTAAAGTATTTTAACTGTCGAGTTTTGCAGGTTCTGCACATGGACAATTCAGAAATACTTCATTTACTTTAGAGAGCACTATTTCTCTAAATAAAGGCACAAACAACATCTCATTACTAAGTGCAACTGTTGGCTTACCGGTATGTATTTTCATTTCCTTTGTTGGTTTTCCCAGTTTGCAACTAATAATACATCACCCAAGAATGAATATACTGTCAATCTCATCATGATATTAGCAAAAAGGGGAAGTGTATATTCGTATGTGAAAGTTGCATTTTCTTCTTTTGGTAAAAAGAGAAGTCTTACTCATAACGTATTATAGCACATTATGAATTGCAATATTGCATGTATGAGCCCTCTTTTCCTCTCAACCTTAGAACTTAGAATCATCTAAAGGGTCAACATTTCAGAGCACTGGAGCCAAGTTCATGTTTCACATGACTTGCTTTCTTCTTTAGATTTATGATCTCTAGTTTTAGAAAAACGTATTTAGCAAGTGATTATATAGATAAGAATGTTTTGAATCTTTGATGTGCAGGATTCAGGATCATTTCTTGAACATAGGGCTCTTGGTGTACAGTCCGTAATTATTCAAGACAGCAACGAGGACAAAAATATCACCAATTACTCATGGGGTTATCAGGTAATAGATAGCCAAATCTTTTACTTGTTGAGCCATCGATGTAATTGCTCATGCCATATAATGCATATACCGCTAATTTAACCAAAAACCTTTTAAGGCATTTAATGTTTTCTGCCACATCAATCTATTAGCTACAGCTCAGTCTTTAGTAGAGCACTTTTAAGGATGAGAACAACAAACCTAACAACCATAATTCTTTGGCAAGTGAGTGTATTTTATAATTAAGCTTACATGAGTACAAGACATTTTCTCAAGGTTGGATTACTGGGGGAGAAGTTACAAATTTACTCATCAGAAGGATCAAAGAGTGCTAATTGGAGCAGCTTAGGATCTTCTCAACCACTCACATGGTACAAGGTAAGTTTGTGGATCCTTTATGAGTAGTTTTTATATATCATATAGTTCTATTTGTTTAAGCGACTAAGAGATCCTCAGCAAATTCAATATGTGCTTATGTTTCTGTTTATAAAGCTATAATGCTACAATCAGCTATAGCATATCCTGATATATTTGTTATTTTACTCAATCTATGATATTTTGATTGCAACTTGCCAGTCAGCTTTTGATGCACCCGAGGGTGATGATCCTGTTGCATTAAACCTTGGCTCCATGGGAAAAGGTGAAGCTTGGGTTAATGGCCAAAGCATTGGCCGATATTGGGTCTCATTTCGAACACTTGCAGGCATTCCGTCACAAACTTGGTATGTTAAATTGAACTAATTCAGATAGATACTCAACATGAACCTTTTTTTATAAGGGAAACCACTGTTCTTAGAGACTCATTTAAGGCGCGCTTAAGCCCGGCAGCTCAGAAAAGCTCAGGGAAGGCGCTTCGCCTTCGCTTAAGTTGCGCTTAGTAGGCAAGGCACCAAGACGTGCCCCTTATTGCCCATAAGTTCTATCATGAATGGAGCAATGCTAGACTACAAATATAATCGGCAAGTAAGTGTATTAGTTGTTTAGGAAAACAATATGAATGAATTTGTTACTTTTCTCTAGAACTACATATATGTTTTTAAATTTTTCTTGCATTGTGCCTTTTTAAACTAAAGCCCCCACTTAAATTGCGCTTTGAGCTTAAAGCCCCAATTGACGTAAGGCGCTTTTTAGAGCTTTTCACCTTCGACAACACGGGGGGAAAGATTTATCTGCCAGGATTTGAACCCGGGTCTATGCAAACTTTTCTTATACTCAATACAAACTTTCCTTATACTGAATTACTATAATTAGTATAGTTCTTCAGTATATGTTACTTATAGACTAATAAGGCCATATTAAAACCAGTATATCTTTAGCATATGCTATTTATAGAATAGGCAGGCCATCTCAGAACCAGACTATTTTTATCTCTTAAATATTGAATAAACCTCTTCATTTAAAGATCCTACTCACTCTTGTTTCGCTACAAGGAAGTTTATTCAGGATATCTCAAGAGTTGTATTCAATTACTAATGACTAAACTTCCAGCAACTAAAATTGTTCATTTCCAGGTACAATGTTCCAAGATCATTTCTCCAACCAGGGGGCAACTTATTAGTCTTATTCGAGGAGGAAACAGGCAACCCTCTTGACATCACTGTAGATACTATTTCAGTCACAAAGCCGTCATTGAGAAAGTAAACCACTCTTCCTCATTTCCATACCAAGTTATTACCTTCACGAACTTTGTCTTCTTAGAAATGAAAATTTTCAAGATATAAAGGAATATTAATAAGTTGACCTAAATCGGATTATCTAATTTGTGATAATTAATGAAAGAAGTCAATGAACAACCCTATATAAAATTTCTTCTAAAAGACAAGTTCCATGATAGGTCACAGATCAATAATCCAATATATTAAATCAACACTTGAGGGATATGATTCCTGCATGCAGAATTCATTACTCATCCTTGAGCCAATACTTCCTTTTTATCAATTTTAATCACTCTTCCTGCACTGAAATGTGCCAAAAAGATTGTGGTACAGAGCCACAACTTCAAGACTCAAATTCGCTGGAATTAAAACCACAAAAAGATAGATGTTATGCCTTTTACCTATCCTATACTAACTAACATACAAGTATCTATCACTCTATCAACACCATTTGCACCCCTTTTATTAAAAATAACTAATCTTTTCTCAATTTGCTTCTTT
Source organism: Nicotiana knightiana (assembly GCA_005239525.1). Lineage (NCBI taxonomy): Eukaryota > Viridiplantae > Streptophyta > Magnoliopsida > Solanales > Solanaceae > Nicotiana > Nicotiana knightiana. Next base: position 171,301 of record ML420282.1, read on the forward strand.
ATTTTCAATGGCTCTCTTCACAAAACTAGTATTTGATGTCAATATTGTAAATTGTGTCTATCAAGTATCAACCATTAATACCTAAGCAGAATAACTAATATTACTACTTTGAGCTTAATCAATGTTTGCTTAAGATCTTCATACTGAAATTCTCTTACAAAGAAAACCAATTATTGAGAATTGTACACATACTGAAGCTGAAAGACCAAGTTAATTGCTACAGTACAGTAGGATTTTTCCTCCCACCAATTTGCAGTCATTTTTCACTGTGATAGGTCAAACATTACGATTACGATCTAGTATGTGTATTTGTTCCTAATTTTTCACTGTCCTTACGCTTAACTTACATTTTCCAACTATGACTTTTCCAGGCTTGTCTAGGGATGAAGAGATTGTCCTTTCCTCACTCAAAAAAAAACTTCGGGAGATCCATATAATCAGGAATCCATAAGACTCTGCCGGTTGATGCTCCGCTAAGATAAAAGAACAATGTTGACCATTCTTTGTTTGGGTGAAGCTCAGACGTGATTTCCACATAAATGTTAAAAATTATAGGAATGTAGAAATACAGAACGATATTTTCACACAGGTCACTGATTCCTTCAAATGGAGGTACATTGCTATTTTCAGCAATTTGAAGTGTACCTGTATAGATGAAAACGTCCCAAATGAAATTTTCAAGTTCCTAAAATCTGAATTTGAGAAACATTTTCACGTCTTTTACCGCTTCTGCTTTCTGTATCTTTTATGAATAAAAACAGTGCAAGAATCAATCGGGCATTTCATTGACGGTTTTTCTGTCCGATATATATTTCCAAGAAAACAATAACGAGGAAGGTGGGAGAAGATGGATCTAATCAGATCAATAGGCAATGCTAACTGAAACTGTCAACCAATTTAACACAAGATATGCTGTTAATGCAAATTAATACGTTCTTATACAAAAGGAAGTCTTACACATTTCAAATATGTGAAACTTTAGCCGCCTGATTGTCCAAATTTGGAAATAACAAAACAGACCAACAAAGACCCAACTTACAAAATTTAGGTTGCTAGTGACCACCAATCAAAGAATTATGGTACAACAACTTCATGCTCATGCAAAATGCTCACATGCTACTCTGCTAGACACATTTTGTCATGCCTGCAAATGAATTGTTAATTAATTAATAAAGACATTATCATTGCCAAGAAAACCTCAAGAAAGAACAGGTGCCAGAAAAAGCAGATAATTAGAATTTCTCCATCAGCAGTAACCAATATTTTTCCTGGCCGCAAAGGAGTGCAGCATCTTCTGGCAGATGTTTAGAAAACTTAAGGTGCTAGTTAACCTAACAGTTTTGCAAGTAGAAATCTCCAAATATGTATCATGATAATTTTGATACCTCAGATGGTAAGAACTAGAAAGAACAGGCTTCATCAGCTCTGCACGTAGATTAAGTCCAACTTTGAGCATGAAAACACAAGCACGGTGTATCACTCTATAGGGATCTCTGTGATCCCACGCTGTCTTTTTTTGGATTTAGGAGACTTCTCTACCGTAGAATTCAAAAGGCTTGATGTCAAGAGTGCTTTCTGCGAAGGTAGTTCTGCAATGAAAAGCAGAGTTTGGGCCCAACCAGCATATTTTCCATATGTCCTCACAAAAGCATCTGCTACACGATTGCTAAGTTTAGGTGTAAGACTGGTTCCTGCTAGCTCAGGGAGGAGGTACTTGGTCGCGATCTAGCAAAAGATCAGGAAGGAATGTCAAATGGTATTCACAGATATGAACAGAAGCCACATTTTCTGAATTTATGTAACTTCAAAGGGCAAAGAGTGCTGCATGTTCGCATGTCAATATTATAATGTGTAACAACAAGGAGATGATAAATATAGGTACAGTCAGACCTCTCTATAACACCATCCTATATAATAGCCATTCACTATAAAAATCCGATTTTTTAAGCTATATTTTACCTTTATAACAACTTTTTACCTATAATAACAGCAGCCATTTTTATAGCATAACGCTCTTTGTAAAATTACCCCTCTATAACGTCCATATAGAATCTTTAAGATTACTAATAATAATTTTAAAAATATGCATACAATCTTTTTCATTGAATAAAGTTTCTCTTTTGCATAAAACATAAGATTTCAAGATTTGCACATGATATCTTTTACACTGGACAAATACCAAAAAATATTTAGATAGAATATTTAACTGTTAAGCTCTTAGATTGTCTTCAAGGGAAAGCTATTGGATATCTTTTTGCTGAAAATTTAAACATAAATTTTCACCAATTCAAGCGTTATAACGTTAGTAAGATAATGAAATCTTCGAAACAAGCTACAATTATAAAGTTCTTCTACTAATCTTGAAAGAATTTATTTTCCTAAGTAGCTTTAAAATGTGTGCCTTAGAGTTTAAATCTTTATGCATTTAGTTATAAATTTATTAATAATGTATTAGCTTTCTTCAATATTTAACAAGTGAAATATGCATATCTTTTGAGATTTTAAATTTGAATAACTTTTTTATCTTTTATTTGTAACATTGGAAAAGGAAACAAAGTTGATTTTTGGATAATTTTATCTATTGCGACCAAAATATATTTTAATCTCAAATGTTGTTATAGGTGTATAACAGTCATTCACTATAAAAGCCAAAACATATCGGAACAAACGAGGCTATTATAGAGAGGGTTGACTGTAATAGCAGAAACTGAGACGACATACATTGTGGAAAACTCGTTGCGCTATTCATAATGCTCCCTCTACCCTAAATGGTTCAGTTTTCACTTTTAAAGCAAGATGCATACAAATCGACGAGGTCCACGGGGCTTGAAGCAAAAGTGAGAAGTGAAGCGCGTGCTTCTTTGAAATGAAGCGCACTATTTATGAAAAATTAAAAGTCACAAGAATTTAGTGTTGTAGTAGTCAAATTGTAAAAAACTAACTTCAGCTCTAATGTACACTAATATGAGTATTAATCCGGCTCTAAATTGAGATTCAACAAACCACCACTTTTATTTTGGATCACTTTGCACATCATTTTCTGAAGTGCACATTTCTATGAAGTGCATGGCTTTACCTATGAAGCGATAACTCCTCCTCTTCGCATTGTTTCGTCGCTTTGAGCGACGAAGCGATGGCTTTTAACAACACAGCCTGAATCATATTTTGATTAGTACTTCTAAATGCATTCTTTTATCAATTTGATATGGAAAATATTACACTAGTACTTTTGTGTATTCTCTATGTATCGCAAGTATTGGCCTTGATAAGCTCAAGGGACAAGCAAGTCAGGACAGAGGAAGAATGACTCATGCTCCACAGTCTTACAACTTTCCAAATTAGCAGAACCTTCTTTTAAAAAATAAGGCTAATTTCAGCCCAGACCCAGATAAATAAAAAAACATCACACAGCAATTATTGTGATCCTCACCCTGCTCACATTGACAAGTTATATTGCTTTTCTTGGATATGTTATGACACAAGCAATTTTATTAGCAAATGGCTTATCCACCCTATTAAATATTAATAAAGCTGACACTCCCTAAGCTGCTGTAACTTTGCTTCTGTTGTTAGGGCACCTGTTCTCTTTTATACCTCAAAAAGCATCCATGAATTGAGATTGGCAAAAGGAACTAATATAAAATACAACTAATTAGTCTGATGGTGTAACATCCACCTCTCTTGGCTAGTAACAGACTTTAATTAACATCTTGATTGCCTTCTAAAATTTTGCAATAGAAGCACCATACAGGCAGTCTATAATATGCAGGACACGCATGCATGAATTGTGCCACAAGCTCTAGTACTAAACTGCATGTACCCATTTTATCATTCAGAAAGACTGCTCACAGGTTTCTAAACTTTTGTCATCCCGTATTCGGCAGCATGGAGCAGTACTCTCATTATTTCACTTTTCTTTGGTAACCAAACAAGCTAATCCTTTCAGGAACAAAGCATCCCCAAAACCATTTGGTTCCTCAAGATTCTGGCACTTCGACAGACAGTAAAGCTCCAAGCTCTTTACCTTTAACTCTTTTCCGAATACGAGCGAAAATAGTCAAGGACATGCACCAAGAAATTGGTCTGTATTTAGACCAAAAAGTTGGCCTTTATTTAGGAGGAAAACAAAGGCTAGAAAACTGCCAACATGCAGGCTCCTATTTTCCTGACGTAAAGGGAACTTAATAACCAGTAAGAGTATCTCATCAACAACAAAAAAATTACGGACACTTACCAACTTCTAAACTGTGATTACTATGAAGCATATTTCTGCCTTTTTTTTAATTGGTATAGGAAAAAATTTCTTCCGAGAAATGGACAATAACTGCTGAAGTGTGTGACCATCTCATCTAAAAGCTTAAACTGCTATGGAGAGCACACTTTTAATTACTTAATTATATTATGTCTCACAACACGCCCCCCACGAGTAGGATTGATTCTTTTTCATTAGTGAAACATGTGAAATATTTTTTACTTTTTGGATGGCGGTGAGATTGAATCCAGGACCTCTATTTGCACCTGTACTATATGAATAAATGGACCTCGGGCCTAACTCAACTCATTCCCTCAAAAATATGGAACTTACCACTCTCTCGCACGCCTAAGACTAAAGACTAGACAACTGGAGCATGAATAATGGAGGGCTCAACATTGAGAAACACAAAAACATGGATCGATGAGTCTGGCTCTGATACTATGTTGAAGTATGTGACCATCTCATTTAAAAGCTTAAGTTGTTAGAGATAGCACACTTTTAATTACTTAACAAATATTGTCTCACAACAGCAACACAAAAGGATGCATTCAGATTACAGAGCAGGCATGAGAATAAATGTGAAGGAGAAGAGCATAATAGCATCAAGAAAAAAATTGTTTTTATGCTGAAGTGAAAGAGTCCAAAAGCTGCACAAAACCTTAATCCATAAAATAATCATTCACCAACATATCTGCTAAAAATAAATAAAATTAAACTCCTCTCGTAGTTTCTTTAGTCCCCCTTTTTTGATAAAGAACGCATTAGCCCCATCAACATACACTTTCTGTAACAAAATGCAGGTTCAGGAAAATATCAAGCAAGGAAGGAACAAAAATATCTACTACAACAATGATAACAATCTTCTTTTAGGTTTATCTCAATTCAAAATATTTATAGAAGAGTGAGAACATATCTTAATATCGGTATGACTCAAACGAAAAGGCATATGTTAGAAAATTGACAATTTGCTCAAGTTAAAAACTGTGCAGAAATAAAATAACATGGAGAGATGATGTAATCAATTAAACAAGAAAAAGATAAAGCCCTTGAAAGCTAACCTTCCACACATGAGTATCAACAGGAATAGCATGGTGCTGATCAAGAGAAAAGAGAGCAATACATGCTGCGACCTTAGGACCAACACCAGGTAGAGAGCACAGAGCATCAATGGCCTCAGGAAGATCCAACTCACGAAGTGCAGCAAGCCACTCTGTACCTCCACCAGGCTTTGATTGCAGTGCGTCCACCGTGCCAACAATATATTTGGCCCTGCTCATTTATAGAAACCAATTAAAACAAGGCGAACTGAACAACTTAACAGAGAGTTGGGACACCTAACATCAGGAGTTTTATGTACAGAGTTATAAATACAACTACAACTTGACATCAGTTCAAGTATGACTAGAAAGTTCAAAGCATTGATCTCGTCTAAACAAAATACCTAAAGTTCCTGCCTAAAATATGCCCCAAAATAAAACGCAACAGAAATAAGCAGGGAAAAGTTGAACATATAGGATGTATCACATCATCCATCATTACATATTAGTACCATTTAACAGGTTTTGGAAATCATTCACTATCAAACTGCTAACGAAGAAGACCTATGTAATGCCAAATAGCATTTCAAAACTACTAGAAATCTGACTATCTGAAATACATGCATTTCTTTAGTGAGAGTTTCAAACAAAAACAGAGGGGGAAGGAAACTTAATGGGATTTGAGATAAAGCCCATCAATTTCTCTGCAATTCCATACACCAGCAACACCTCTTCCATAAATATAATTTAGTACATTCTCAAGGTAAGGTTGTGTATACAAAAGACAATGTCGTATGGCCCTTTCCTAGACACCTCGCATAGTAGGAGCTTAGTGTACCAAAAGAAAGACATAAGGACCTATTCATATCATATCATATCATGGGACATATGAATTAAAGAAAAACATAAGTCTGGAACCGACAAAGATTGCAAAAGAGCATACCTGTAGCCAAAACCAGCAGCTCTTAGCTCTTGTTCAGAAAGCATTGCCAACCTTTCAAGTGAAGGGAACTCATAAAACTTGAAACCTCCAACATCTCCCAAGTAATTCCCCAATGACGAAACAAAATCAACCATCATGGTAATTCTCTTGATATTATTATTAGATGAGCAAATAAACTGAATGAGGCACTCAAGTGGGTCTTGCCTTAGGACTCTAGCACCCTCCAAATGTGTAGCCAACTCAGCAAATCTTGAATCAGAAACCTTAAAACTCTCCCAAACCTCAGTTAAAGAAATATCCACATTGAGAAAATCAACAAGGGCTTCCTCCCTAGAAGCAGCAACCTCAGAGTTAGTGCAGTGGAAATGGTATCCAACATCACCATCGTCAAGCTGTTTCAGTGAGACTAAGTGGGACCTACCAACAACACCAGTATACTGAATTGGCCCAGTCTGCTTCCACCTGAAGGTTTGGCCAGTTGGGAAGGTGAGGGGCAAGTAAAGTTCTGATCTTGATAAGTTGAGGGGTACCCATTTGGGGTCTTGCTCTGTTGTTGGTGTTGGATTTGTTAGAATATTTCTTGGTTTTATAGAAGAGAATGATCTTAAAGTTTGGCTCTTTTTGGATTGGAGAATTTGTGGGGATGGTGGGGTTGATGGTGCTGAAGGAATGGTTCTTGGTCTCTTCATGATCGGAGAAGTTCTTAATGATTGCATCTATTTTGATTGAAAGGCAGAGAGCAGAACGGAGATGCTCTCCGCTGCCGAGGGACAATTGACGAAGTTTGGCTGATTGGCTCAACGGTTCTCCTTTCTTTTTTCTTTTTTCAAAATTTTTCCTTCTTTTTTTTTTTTGTCATTTTCATATATTTGGTTCTTCCTTTTTACAATTTTTAGGGTGGTTTGGTTATCGGATTAGAATATTAGTTCTGAAATTTGATATTAAATGTGTAGTTGCATTTTTTCACCATTTGATTATTGAGAACAACTAATATCGATAAATTTTGATATTATCTATTCCATACCGGAAGTTGGATTATACTCATAAAATTATAATTTTCCAAAAACATTATTTTGAACCAAACAACCCCTAAAGTCTTTTCATCTTTGCTTCTCTTATGGTAGAAATTGCACGGGGCGCCCTATTTGGTCGCCTCCATTTAACTTATACTCATATTTTTAAAATTACTTAACATATACCCTAATTTTTACAACTTCAGGCGCCGTCTTTCTAATACCTGTGCAAAACTTTAGCTTATTTAGTGCTGAAGTTTTTACAAATTAACTAAATAACTTCAGCATCTTCTGCTGAAGTTTTTGAAAAAGCTTTTTCGCAAAACTAAACTTCAGCTTATTTAGTGCTGAAATTTTTACAACTTAACTAAATAACTTCAGCATCTTCTGCCGAAGTTTTTCAAAAAGCTAATGACGACAAAACGAATGAACCCAGGACAAAACTTCAACTTACTTAGTGCTGAAGTTTTACAAATTAACTAAATAACTGCAGCATCTTCTGCTGAAGTTTTTGAAAAAGCTTTATTGCAAAACTAAACTTCAGCTTATTTAGTGCTGAAGTTTTTACAACTTAACTAAATAGCTTCAGCATCTTCTGCTGAAGTTTTTCAAAAATCTTTTTATGAGAAACTATTGAATCCAGGACAAAACTTCAGCATATTGGGTGCTGAAGTTTTTACAACTAAACTAAATAACTTCAGCATCTGTTGCCGAAGTTTTTCAAAAAGCTAATGAAACGAATGAACCCAGGATAAAACTTCAGCATATAGAGTGCTGAAGTTTTTACAAATGAACTAATTAACTTCAGCAGAAGATGCTGAAGTTTTTGAAAAAGCTTTATGACAAAACTAATTAATCCAGGACAAAACTTCAGCTTATTTAGTGTGCTGAAGTTTTTACAAATGAACTAGGTAACTTCAGCACTTCTGCTGAAGTTTTTGAAAAAGCCTAGAATGCTGAAATTTGTGTAATTGCCTTTACTACTTCATGGTTGTATGCCTGAAGTTTATGCGAAAAGTGGATACGCTTGTAATTCTTTTTTGCAAAGCGGGTATAGATGCAAAAGCCCCTCTCTTATATTGTGTCTTAAAAAATGGAAATGGGCCAAACTTACCCTTTTACTATTTAAAATAGAATAATTATATCTTCGTTTAAAGTTGATAGTAGGTATACTCTTGTCGTGATATGGTCATCCATACCCTTCTCGAGTAAGGGATTAATTTTCCAACATTTTTTAATTTCAAAAATTAATTTTCCCTTTTAAAAATTCATGTAGTTTGTAAAAATACCACCCTCCCCCTTCCCATACCCTTTACAATAGTGTTGTTAGGTTTACATGAACACTTAACCCTTAACCTTTCTTCGCCAAAACTTTCTCCATTTTCCTTTCAGCAAAATTAAATCAGAATTTCTCTGATTTTATTACTAATTTCTCTTATTTGGGTGTAGATTGTTTTTTATGGGTTCTTCAAATGAATTTTCAACCTTCGATCTGACTTTGATTACCGACTTCGAAACCCTAGCTCAGCAATTTTTTAAGGATTTCGTAGCCATGAAAATTTGATAGACATAAAACAAACCATTCGGTTCGTTTACACTTTCAATAAACGGATTATGAGAGGTAAACAGGGGTATTGTAAAACTTTGGGTGGGGAGTGCTTGGGTAGGAAAAAATAATGGGGAGGAGGGGGGAGGGTGGTATTTTTACAAACTACGGGGGGGGGGGGGGGGTATTTTAAGAGTCCCTTGAATTTTTTAAAAGGGAAAACTAATTTTTAAAATTAAAAAATGCTGAAAAACCAATTTGTTAATCGAGAAGGGTATGGATGATCCTGATTGGTCACGACAGGGGATAATTATAATATTTCGAATAGTAAAAAGGTAATTTTGACCTATTTTCGCTTAAAAGACTTTATATACATATTAGTAATTTAGAATTCAGTAATTTAAAATGGTTAGAATTCTGAACCCATAAACTTCAAATTTTGGCTGCAACTCTACTTCAGTTCGATATAAGCTTCAGGGAGAAAAGTATTTTGAAATTAAAAGGAAGGGTTACAACTTTACACGACATTTCAGATATAGCTTAAGTGTTATACATTGACATGTAAAACTATTTCCATAATCTAGTCATTTAGAACTTATTTTTAGATAATTTTATTTAGGTGAAATGGTCTCCTGGCTACTTAAACTTGTAGAGCTTTTGAAAGCCAATACACCAACTTAGAACTTTCCCATTTAAACAATCAAACTCGTAAAACCCATAACCAATAAACATATTTTACCATTGACCATCCGCGCGTGTATTACACATTCGCTAACGTGTCCATCCAGTCAGTACTAACCCAATCGTTTATTACACGTCAGAGGCGCGAAAATAAACACCCACTGATTGGGGTCCCCGTCTTTTAATTCCCAATTCCATTGCCAGCCGTTATTTACAAACAATTATTCTCTCTTCAATTCCCAAAATACTCACCGCCACCAACAATACCACCAAAAAACTCGCCATCACCAACAATTAAGTTTTCTTGAAATGGCATCGGTTCCATTTTAGTGGTCGTGGTTAAAAGTGATAACGTGAAGAGCCAGAGAAGTAGGGATACAAATGAGTTTTTCTTCTTCATCATGTTTGTGTGAATGAAAATTGAGGTGAGCTTTAATGAATTGTGAGCCTGAGATAAGAGAGCACCACTACTTTGATACGCACCTGAATTGGTCGATACACTTAGCCGACAGCTGGGTAAGTATGTCAAATATGATTTCTTGGTGTAGTTTTTCAGCATTGCTTATTGCTATGGTTGGGGACTTGGAGTTGGACTGTGGTTGTTGAGAGGTGGTGTTTTATGAGTTCTTTCCAATGGTGGAACAGTGGCGGACGCTACAAGGGTGATATCTGCTACTGCTTTTTGTTGCTAGGTTTTTTTTACTCGTCGTCGTCCCTGATTTCTAGTCTCAGGCCACTATTGACTTCAACTGGCCTGCTCAAATTATACTCCAAGCATAGAGGATTGCAAACAAATGATAAAGAAAGTGGACATTGATGGAGATGGAATGGTGAATTTTGCTGAGTTTAAGCAGATGATGAGAGAGGGTAATTTTGCTGCTTTGGTTTTGTTGGGCATTGGGAAAGGGGCTCTCATGCTCCTAAAAGTCGTGAGACTCACGCACACAGCTGACAAGGACAAACTGACGCCACATGGGATGGGTCAACGATCAAATGTATTTATTAGTTATGGGTTTCACGAGTTTGAGTGTTCAAATGGGAAACTCACAAGTTAGTGTATCGACTTTCAAAAGATGCAAGTTTAAGTGGCCAGGAAGCCATTTCACCTTTTATTTAATAGCATGGTATTACTTTAATACTATATAAGCGGGTACGGAGTAAAAACACTGCAGTTTCAAAATGTATAAAACGTTATGTGACTTGTATTATACACTTGGGCCTATTTTATTGGTAGTTGATTTATTTTCTCTAGTTCAGTTAACATGTGGTAGAAGTTACATACACGTGTTCTAACTCTTTCGATCTTTCCTTTTCTCCTTTTTCTTTTGTCATGTCCGTTACCATATTTTTTTTCTACATCCATCTCTTTCCTAACCTTATTCAAAGACTAATCTTTACTCAAAGAGGGGGAGATATTTGTCAAGGACCCAATTTCCCACCTTAGGATATCGTGATGGAGCCTAGTCTCTAACATTAGATAAGCCTAACAAACAAGAGAATATAACATAAATAAAGACTGAAAACATGATATAAACCAATAAGTCTCATAATAATCTCACTACTGAATCATAGCTATATTACTCCCAAAATCCGGCGAAACTGAGTCATAAGCTCTAAAGAAATATACTACAATCTCAAATACAACACTATCTAAATAGAAGATAAACAATAATCAGAGAATGGAGGAAGGTGACTCCGAGGCCTGCGAGCGTCGGGTAGATATACCTTGAAGTCTCCGGAAAAAGCTGGATGTACCTGGATCTGCACAAAAAATGTACAGAAGCGACGTAACAGTACTCCACAACGGTGCCCAATAAGTATCAAGCCCAACCTCAATAGAGTAGTAACGAGGCCCGGTCAAGACACCTACTAGGACAAGATAAAATGTACAGAGTATAATAAAGACCAATAATAGAAAATGAGAAAATGAATGATAATAGTTCATACCCGGAGAAAGAAAGCAGACTACTAAATCTACTATTTCAACATATTGTTTGCACTAGTCTCATAGTCATCTCTTTTAACATAACCTTTCGGCGTCTTCCTTTATACTTCCCTCAAATTAGTACCCCCTCGGTCATCCCTTTATTCAATATCCATCATGCTAAGAATATGGGGTTTAGGAAGAATACGGGCTTTGTTTCGGGGTTTTCAGGTGTCAAACTCTTTTATCTTCGCCAAGATGCTTTCTCAGCAATCTTTTCTCATCCTGAAGTTGATCTCCTGTCAATAATGTAGGATAATAACAACTTAAGGCAAGAAGGCAACAATAAGTGAGCACATGATGAGAACAACATATAATCAAATACAGACAAATATATATAAGACAATGAAGAAAACAACAAGAACAATTCAACCAACAAGCCTCTTTAATATGGAATGTACAACAAGAATCACAACTGAGGTACTACGCCTCATATTCACATTTCATAATTTCAATCACAATCTTTCATTATATCATCGCGTGAGCCTTGCATTTAATTTTTTAAAATATTTTTCCGAAATAGCTATACATGTTTTAGGCCCGTTATCTCACCGGGTGGCATCAAGTAATTCCCTTACTAGCAATATGTGTATAAATCCCATCTTATCTCATCGCATGCGTATGAACCCCTATCCTTAGACCACCACATGCCTATCAATATCACAACACAATATTCAACTCGCACCACATGTGCCCATATGCCATAATACTTTTCAAAATCAATAATACCAATGTTACCACAACGTATAGCCCATGACTCAACCACAATGTGTACAAGAATCTCAATAATAACAAAATAAATGAGAAATACTCAACAAGGAAAGACATCTCAAATATCAACAACTTCAACCTCAATGTGATAATAGCTATCACAAATTCAACGTCAATACCCCAACAAGAAGATAGTTCCCACGAAATAACAACTTCAAGTAGGAGTAATGCAACAATAAAAGAAGTAACAAGACAATAAGGAAGGTAACAACTTCAACTAAAGCATATAAGAGCAAATATAACAAAAGAGATAGAACAATTGCTAACAACATCAAATAGAGGATGTAAGAGTAAAGCTAACAGTGAAAGATATAACGTGTTATGACAAATTCAATTAAAGGCACAAAAAGAGTCTAAATAGTCTAAACCAATCAAATAGCACATATAGCCCGTGTACACACTCGTCACCTCATGTACATGTCTTTCACGTAATACAAATAACACAATCAACCCAAATCCTAAGAGGGTAGTCCCTCCTTACCTCCCCACAAAATTAGGCAAGATACTCTCCACACGGCTAAAATCTAACAAAAAATGACTTAATAATATCAAATAATGCAAGAGAAACCAATTACAATAGATAAAGCTATGATCTTTACGCATTTCCCAAAAAGTAAACAAAATTCAACTTCGAACCCGTCCGGTCTCTTTGATTCTCATAAAATTGATGTTAAATCTAAGATATAATCATGAAATATAGTTGGAAATTGATTATAATCTCTTACTCAATGTTTGTAGATGAAAATCCTCTCTCCAAATCGCCTCCTACCGAGTCTAGGGTTCTAAAATGAGAGAAAATGATATGAAATTCCGACTTTCTAACCTTTTGTTCAGTTGCAAATGTCGCAATTGCAACACTGATAGACTATGAGGGAAGATGTAAATGCAACATGGGCTTCGCAATTGCGAAGCCTGCTTCTCTTGCAAATGCGACAAAAACTTTGCAAATGCGAACCTAACCAGCCCAGGTACCACTTCACAATTGCGACCCAGGCATCGCAAATGCGACATTTGAGACCCCCTACTAAGGTCGCAATTGTGATGCTGGTGCTCGCAATTGTTACACTTGAGGCATCAACACACCAGTAGTCCAGATTTAGTTCAAAACCATTCTGAAACACGTTTGAAACTCATGCGCTCTCAGGGCACAAAACAAAAACATCCACAGAAGTCTAAAAATATCATACGAACCCGCTCGCTCGATCAAAATATAAAAATAATATATAGAACACAAAATTGGACATCAAAGTGCATGAATTTCAAAAAAAAGTTCTCAGTCTGCAGCCCCAGCGACTTCTTAGGCAGAAGGTGAAGTTCAGACCCAGTGACTTCTCAGTTTGCAGCTCAGCATGTGATTAGGATCGCGATGTCTGTAATGAGCAGAAAAAGATGGACTGGTTTCAGAAATCACACCCTCCTGACTTTAATGGTATGCCTTCAGAAGATGCTCAGGAGTTTGTAGACCGATATTATGAGATCTTGCACAATTTGGGACTAATTGAGTCCAATGGGATTAACTTTATTATCTTCTTGTTGCAGAAATTAGCCAAGAAGTGGTGACCTATGAGCAGTTTGAGAAGTTTATTCCACTTACTCAGTGGGATGACCTACACAGCCAGTTTGAGCATCTATATCTGGGTAGTATGACAATTACCCAGTATGAGACGAAGTTTGTTAATTTATCTCGTCATGCATCCATCTTGATCCCTATTAAGAGGAAGAAGGTGTGGAGGTTCACAGAGGGACTTGCTTATGGTATAAGACTTCAAATGTATAGGGAGGCCAAGATTGAGATTTTGTTCACCAGGTGGTGGAGATTGCTAGGAGGATTGAGCATATTCATGGACAGGGGAGAGGTGACATCTGGAAACAGGCCTTTTTATTTTAGTGGTTTCAGTGGTGCCTCATTTGGAGGTAGGGATAATTTTGGTAGAGATCACGTTATCTGGCCAGTTTACTCAACACTCTAGGTTTTTTGTGGTACTTTAGGTGGCCATGGTACTTATGGCCCTCATTCTGAGCAGTCATCATTCAGTGTGTCTCCAACTTGCATCAGTGTACCTTCGATACAAAGTCTCTATAATGGTGATTCAAATTGTCATGGACAATTTTAGACTTAGCAGCTATGCCGGTTGAATGACTGGTTCGAGTATGGAGATACTAGGAATATCAGGAGGCATTGCCAAATATTGTGGGATGGTACTTCAGAGTAGAGTAGTCAGGTCATTGATCGAGCACCAGTTCTCACACCACCTGCCTAGCCAGCTAGAGGTGGGGGTCATCCAGTTAGGGGTCATCCTAGAGAAGAAGGGTAGACCGGTGGAGGTTAGACTCATTGTTATGTATTTTCTTGTAGGCCTGAGACGGAGTCGTCTAATGTATTTATCACAGATATTGTTTTAGTCTGTCATAAAGATGCTTCGATATTGTTTTATTCGGTTTCTACTTATTCATATGTGTCTTCATATTATGTATCACATTTGAGTATGTCTCAGGATTCTCTTGATATTCCTATTTTGTGCCTACTCTGGTTGGGGATTCTATAGTAGTTGATAGGGTAAACTGGTCTTCTGTTGTTACTATTAATGGTTTTGGTAGGACGATTGATCTCTTGTTATTGGATATCGTAGATTTTAAGGTTACTCTAGGTATGAATTAATTATCTCTGTATCATGATATCTTGAATTGTCATGCCAAGACTGTGACTTTAACTATGCCAAGGTTGCCTAGATTAGAGTGGAGTGGGACCCTTGCCTATTTTACGAGTGAAGTGATTTTATTTTTGAAGGCTAAGGGGTATTTAGCATATTTGTCTTATATTCAAGATTCTAGTATGGAGGTTCCTTCAATGGACTCGGTACCAGTTGTAGGAATGTTTTCAAATGTCTTTTCGACGAATTTGCCAAGCATGCCACCCGATAGAGATATTGATAATTGACTTAGTTCTGGCACTAATCCCATTTTTATTCCTCCCTACCTTATGGCTACAGCTGAGTTGAAAGAGTTGAAGGAACAGTTGCATGATCTGCTTGATAAGGAAGTTATTAGATCGAGCATTTCTTCTTGGAGTGCGCCAGTGTTGTTGCGAAGAAGAAAAATGGTTCGATGAGGATGTGCATTGGTTATCAACAATTGAACAAGGTTATTATCGAGAACAAGTATCCATTGCCTTGTGATAGTAGCTTATATTTATGCAATTTAGACGCTATTTACACTCTAATTTAGCCGCACTTTATTGAAGTTTGAATGTTAAAAGATAACAAAATGATATAATTGAGAAATTGATGTTTTGCAAGAGCCACTACGAGCTAGGAGGGAGCTAAAGAGTGTTTTGGAGTCATTATGAAGCGTGAAAGACCAATAGGAGGTTAGCCCGGGCGAAAAGGAGCGAGAAAAGCAAGCAAAACGCAAAGTCCAAGTGCGCGGCCACGAATTAGCTCGCGAATTAAAGGCAGTGAGGCAGCAAAAATCCGCGGCCGCGGACGGGCGGTCAAAAGCGAGAAACGCAAAGGCAATTGTGTAATTTCCTAGGCGACTAACCTAAACCTATATGAAGCCTAAACTCGCCCAGAAGTTGGAGATAGATGGTTTTAGAAGATTTTAGAGGCAAGAACAAGGGAGAGAAGACAAATTAATTCTTCAGAGTTTTTATCTTCTTCTTCTTACTTCTATTTGATGATTATGAATTATATTAGTGATTTATGTTGCATTAGTATGAGTAAATAAACTCTTAATCTAGGTTTTTGATGGAACCTATTGAAGGATGAATTTATCGTTACGTTAATATAGATTTTGCATAGTATTATCTCTATTTGTTCAACTATATATTTATTGATGTTGATTGAAGGGCCCTCAATTAACTGTTCCTATTTAGTGTGCATTACTCGGAAGAAAGTGCATATTTAGGTTGTTGTTGAGAAACATCACTCCCGACGTATATGAGGAATCAAGACGAAGGGTTTAAAGGTGTGATTAGGAATAACGAAACCTTGGGTGCGATCTAAGTGAGCTGTAATTAAGGGTAGCTAGCGTAATTCAGGAGAATATGTCTAGTATATTGTTGTAATTACTCGGGAGAGAGTTACGACAGTCAGAGTGCTCATGATCGATAGAGAAGACTTAGGAAAATTTATAGCAAACGTAGCGGGAATGACTCCAACAATAGGGGAAATCGCAACCTTAGATCATTCCAATTCTTGTCTACATCACGTTCGTAGTTAGTTCTTAATTATTGCATTTTCATTACGTAATTTAGTTAGTAACCATCCAATCTATTACTCAAATATTTCTAAAGATTGAATACGTGAATTTGTGTGAGTCCAATAGTTGTGATTGATAGGTTAATTCCCTGTGGGATTCGACTCCGGACTTGTTAACCGGAATATATTTGCAACGAACACTTTGTCCTTTTTATAAGGTATAGTTGGGCATGATCAAATTTTGGCACCGTTGTCGGGAACTTAACGATGTTATTAATTGCAGTTAAAAGAAGTGCAAAATTCTTAGTGTAGTCAATTTTCTTCAACTTAAACTGAGTACATTGAAATTCTAACATTTGTAGTCTTGGATGTTATAGGTGCAAGCCTAGAAAATCCTCAAGAACTGGTGAATTGTTCAAAGCAATATCAGATCCTGAGAAAGTTTTCAAGGCATTGAATCGTGCAAACAAGAAAGGCAAACAACAATAGAATTCGACAAAACAACTTGAACCAGACATGGGAGGCGAAGTAAACAACATGAACAATGGGGATAATGTGAATGAACCGATCGAACAGGTGGTGGTACCTCTTGTGCCAGAAGCAGCTTTGTACGATTGGGCGCAACCCTCCGCTGAAAACTTAGCAATCGCAATTGTAGTCCCGCAGATACAAGCTGATTTGTTCCAAATCACAAATAACACGATTCATTTGTTGCAGAACGAAGGACTGTTCTCAGGGTCATATATTGAAGATCCACAACAGCATCTGAAGAATTTGCTGTCAATTTGTGCCACGCAAAGACAACATAACGTGACACCGGAAGCAATAAGGCTGTTGTTGTTTCCATTCTTAGTGACTAGAGCGGCTCAGACTTGGCTTAATGCACTCCCCATAAACTCCATCACTACTTGGGAGGAATTAGTCAAGCAATTTGGGAACAAATTTCACCTACCCAACAAGACTGCTCAGCAAATTGATGAGATATTGAGCTTCAGACAAAAACTAATAGAGACATTACAGGAAACGTGGGAAAGGTTCAAAGGGCTGCTGGTGTTGTGTCAACATCATGGTATTCCGGAGCAGATGTTGGGGCAGAGAGCTTACATGGGTTTGGCAAATAGCTTGAAAGCCAATGTTGATTCTTTAGCAGGTGGAGCATTTTTGAGCAAAACATTCAGAGAAAGCAAGATCTTACTTGACAAGATGGCACAAAACTCGGGATGGACGACAAGAAACGCTCCAATCACTCATGTGGTTCACTCAGTGGCCTTAGACCCACCTAACTCCACAGCTGAAAATATGGCCAGTTTAATGACACAAATGAGAATCCTCACCAAAAGGTTGATGAATCAGACCAGAAACAACAGGTACACATAGTTGATGCAGCTAATGGGGGTTTATGTACATCATGCATTAATCAACCATATGTTTGCTCGTGGAGTGCGAAAGGTGATCACCAACAATATCAGGAGAACAAGAATTATGTGGCCAACTACGGGGGACAGAGACCAGGTGGTTAGAATTGGGGTTAGCAGAATCAACAATATAGATCAGCCCCGCAACAACACAACAATAGCAACAATCTTAGGGCCATGCGACCTCAAGGTCAAGTGGTGCCTTACCAAAGGCAAAAGGGCTACAACCATCAGAATCAGCAGTAGGCTTATCATCAACCTCCACAACAACACACTGGGAGACACGAAGATGGGTTTGCTAGACTCGAGGAAATAATGCAACAATTGATTGGGTCCACTGGGAAAGTAACTGAAAGAGTAGACTCACACGAGTTAGCAATAAAGAATATTGAGATCCAATTGGGAAAAATTTTGATGGCTCTGAATAATCGTCCCCAGGGGACGTTACCTGCAGACACACAAATCAATACAAAGGAGCAGGTCCCGAAACAGCTAATGGCAGTGAGTCTACAAAATGATAGATACCTAGACCTGGAGCAAGAAATTTCTCGCGAGAGCAGACCTACCGAGACACTGGTGCCAGTACCCATTGAGGTAAATGATTCAACAGGGTTGACTGAGGTGACAGTACAGCATGCACAAGAGGACGCCAACAAAGAAAAAAGGTTGTGAAAGAGACTGAGGCAGCACAGGAACCGATAGTGGAGGCAGTGCTTGAACAAGAAAAAAACCAAATCACAAGGAAGAAGAGACCTCCAGAACCATTCCCATAGAGACTGCCCAAGTATAAGAAAGATGAGCAATACAAGAAATTCTTGGAGATGTTAAAGCAAATTCAGGTAAACATTCCATTGATTGATGCTTTAAAGGAGATGCCTGGTTATGCAAAAATGATGAAAGACTTGATGTATCGCAAGTTTGACTTTCAAGACTTGGCCACAGTTACACTGACTCAGACTTGCAGTGTTGTTGTGGTGAGACCCATTGCTGAGAAGTTGTCTGACCCGGGGAGTTTCGCAATTCCATGCACAATAGGAAACTATGCATTTGCTAAGGCACTGTGTGATTTGGGGGCAAGCATAACCCTTATGCCCCTAGCTATCTACAAAAGGCTAGGGATTGGAAGAGCTATACCCATGTCTATGTTACTACAACTTGCTGACAGGATAGTAAAGAGGCCCTCTGGTATTTTAGATGATGTATTAGTGCAGGTTGGTAAGTTTGTGTTCCCATCAGATTTTGTCATTCTTGACTATCGGGTTGACGAGGAAATTCCAAGAATTTTAGGAAGACCATTCTTAGCCACTGGGAGAGATCTAATTGACTGTGAAACTGGAGAGCTCAAAATGAGATTAAATTAAGAGATAACATTTAACATGCAGAAATCTATGCGCGAGCAAGTGAATTCGCCAATTGCTCATTAATGGTGTAACACCCCGTAAATTCGGCTTAGGTATGAATGTGTCAAATAAGTAGTAAGGTTATATTTTGGACATGTGAATTTCTATTGGTATGAGTATGGGTGGAAAAAGTTATTGTAGAATCAAGACAAAGAGTGAGGTATACAAGATTTGATAAATCTACAAAGTTTACAAAAGGTCAGCCTTTAAGGAGGTTTATTGAAAAACATGTAAGGTATTTGGGAAACTCAAAACATGAAAGTTGTAGACCTTTGAAATATATTTCCAACTATATATTATGGAGCTCAAACTGATCTTTATGCAAATGTTTATGCGCATTTTAGAGAATAGTGCATATTATTCGCGCCCAGTACGTGCCCTGAGCGCGGCCGCGAACATGCGGCAGTGTTCCTGCCTTTTTCCGGGGTCAGGTATGTGGTCAGGCCTATAGGTGCGTGCGGGCGCACTTGGGGAGTCATTTTTAAAGCCCTATTTCGTCCCCCACATCTCCAAAACATAAAAACTTACTCTAGAAAGGAGAGCTCTAAAAAACCTAACTCCTTAAGAGTCCCTCCACCACCCAAGGTAAGTTTTAATGGTGATTCTAAGTTAATTTTAATTTCACAACATCTTATTAACATGGTTAAACCCTCCATATCATTAGATATTTGATTGGGACATCATTATTGAGATAAGGAACCCTAGAACTCGAATTCAAGGGGATTGAACTTCAAAGAGGTAATGTCTTCACCCTTTAATTGATTCTAGCATTGGTTTAATGATTATAGACCCTAGTTCATGAGATATGAATTGATGGGTTTGATATAAAAGCATGAACGATTATAGGTTTGGTGTGTTGATGGTTGATTATTGGTTAAGGGTGTAATTTACCTTATTGGTGATAAAGAATAATATTGATTATAACCATTTGAGACTCTAAAATTTATCTAGGAGCAAGAGAATGGGTTATTGGATGTAGAGACACCATTAACAAGGACTATGAAGCTTTATTCCCACCAAGTGTTTGTTAAAATGCTTAAGTTACCAAAACATGAGTATCATAGCTAATATGGAATCCCTTTGACTTGTATTGCTATAGATTAAAGTTGAAAGGGTTCACAAACGTTGTATTGCGCTCAAGAGAAGAAAGTTAAGGTATGTGAGGCTAACTCTTTTCACGTTTGGGAATGTCTATGATTCTCCCTACGTCCCATTCATTATGACTATTACTAGTTTCCCCAGAAAGTAATTATGCCTTAGTTCCATGAATAGTCGTAGAACTTCTATTCTCTAGCTTCGTAACTCATTCATGACTTTCATTCTAAACATTGTAAAATCAGTGCATAATCAATATAGACTTGGGGTTTGATGCCCATGGGTCTTAGTCTAGATTATCAACATGTGATAAACTGTTGAAGTTTCAGTTTTCATAATCAGTTCATGAATACATGTCTCAGTCTAGTTCTATTCAGCATTCAAGTATCATATAACTCAGTATGGTTCAGTATTTCAGTATGGTTCTCAGTTCCTGAATGTTGAACCCTTGTATTAAGGCCTGAGGCCGCAGTTAATGCTTTATGCATCTTTGGGCCTGAGGCCGCAGTTTATGCTTTTTGCATCTTTAGGCCTGAGGTTACAGTTAACTATAGGTATACTTGGGCCCGAGGCTACAGTTTGTGCACATATATATTGGGCCTGAGGCCGCAGTTTATTTATTCAGATAAACATGTGGTTCACCATTCAGATGAGGGAGTATTCATATTCTTACTTCCTTTGTTATGTTCAGTTATCAATTATCATTGTAGTTATCAGTTATCATTATCATTTCAGTTATCAGTTTAGTTTTAGTTTCAATAGTTATCATTTCAGTTATCAATTATTAATTCTTAGTCATTAACTTAGCTTTAGTTTCAGCATTTATAATTTTTTCTTTCAGTTGCTTTACATACCAGTGCAATTTAAATGTACTGATGTCCCTTTTTTTCCCGGGGCATGCATCTCATGATACAGGTAATGATTTACAGGTTGACGATTCAAAGCGCTAGGATTCTCGTATCAGTTATTTGGTGATCCCTAGTTCTTTCGGGGCATTATCATTACCTTACAGTCCTCAGTATTTTTAGACAGTCAATGTTTTTGGTACTTCATTGGAGGCTTCATAGACTAGAGAAATAGTTAGATAGAGTCACAAGCATTTAAGGTTAAGCAATGTTGCTACATATATGTTTCAGGCTTATATTAGTGTTTCCTCATTTGATTTATATCATTTAGATTTTCAGTATATCAGCATGTGTTAGTTTACCTTCCACATTCAGTATGTTACGATATCACATGTTGATTCAGCCAGCCAGTTGGTTCTCCCGGTCGCATGTAGTCATGCATTGAGTGTCGTGTTACATCCAGGCCCAGGTTCCGGGTGTGACAAAGCTTGGTATCAGAGCACTTGGTTCAAGAGTCCTAGGGAGTCTATGAACTGTGTCCAGTGGAGTTCCCTTTATATGTGTGTGCCGACCACTCATATAAATAGTTAACTACCAAGACATCCAGGATTGTCTCTTTTCTTTCTACTCGAGATCGTTCCATGAAACTTAGAGCAACAGGTAATCTTCTCTTACTATCGAATTCCATGCGTATCGAATGCCCAAGCGACAGGCAGGAAAAGTTTAAGGTTCTAGAAAGGATGATTTGCCTATTGTGGTATTAAAATGGGGTATATGTTGGTAACAAATGAGATTTGAGAGGAGGATGAAAGTGGAATGAAATGGATAGTAGTACATATTAGAGCATAACCTTATCAGAAAGTGCAAAAGCAGTCATTATATTTAATGGTTATCAGCTTATCTCAGTTACCAATTATACAATCTTTCAGTTAGCAGGTTTATGGTTATTCAGTGTGCCAATTATTTGTTATTCAATTACCAGATCTCCAATTTTCAGTATATCCAACTTCCGCTAACTTGGGAGTATATGGTGATGCTTACAGGTGCTAAAAGAAAATATAAGAACAGTGACTATAGCAAAATCGTCACATGTTTAGGTCTGAATTAAGACCAAGACTTGCCGAATTATGTAGGAAATGAGTTATAAGATGATGGTATCTCTGAAGGACATATTTGTGTATGGTAGTGTATCCATATCTGTTTACCTCACAAAACAATTTCATTTTTAATTCTTAGAAATTGAGCCACAAGTTGGATGATGATAATTTAGATGTTAGACCCTACAGTGTAGCAGGTTAAGAATTTGACCGCAAATGGCCTAGAATTGGTCATTATAGTTCTGGACAAAAAAAAAGGGAGACTAAGGGCAAAATTCCTAGCAGTCAGAAAAGTCTGATATTACTAGAGATGTATTTTTCATACGACTCATGCATCTGATAAAATATGATGTATGAAATGAGAATCAACAACAGCCGATATGGAATTTCATGGAATGATTTTAAGTGCTCATATTTATTCATACTAGAACTAGAAAGTACCACTCTAGTAAGTTACTGTAAGAAGTGGGTATTGTTGTGAGATAAAGGATATGACAGTTTCCCTTAAGTTATGTGACTAGGTTCTTACCACTGATGTTTATAATCTGATATGATTTTGAAGTATATAGAAAGTTAGGGGTTAGATATCCTAATTTTTTTAAGACGAATGAAATTTCCCTAAGTGTGGTTCATGTGCATAGTTCAAAAAGAATGATAGTGTACGGTAAAAGAATATAATCAGATGATGAATGAAGTTAGGATAAACCTTATGCTTCACTTTAGTTATTCAAAGTAGAGCAAGAAAACATAATGCAAGTGGTTGGTAAAAGAACAGTAAATAGGTTTTGGGTAAATACAGTGAAATAGCAACTTCAGCAGATCTAGTAGAGGTAAGATTTGATTTACTTAGCCAAGTTAACTCTAGTGAGTGGATGACAGTTTGAAATATCGAACATGTGTTAGAACCCAAAGAGTTTAAGTTAAACTCGAAGTACAGTGACAGTGGGGAAAAAAATCCAACTAGCAGTGAGAGAGCAAGTATAGAAGAATACCTTTAGGAATTATCGAAATGTGGTTTCTCCAAGACTGGCAGTGTGAGCAGAGTTAAATTATTAAGATTGTTTATGATAGTTGTGAATACATTAGCTTTCCGTTATGTGAATAATTTAGTTTTTCCTAACTCAGAAGTAAGTTGGAAGATGAGTCGTCATTGACGTAGAGTGCAAAGAATTGCAGAAAATAAGGAAAGTTATTTGGATCCCAACAAAAAGAGAAGGATCCGCAAGTATAAGACCCTTAGTCTAAGGGGTTATGTGAAAATTTTCAGTAAGTCCAGTTAGAGATTTGAAACCTGAATAGTTAGCATGGGATATGAAAAAGAAAACCAGTTCGGTAATGAGGAAAAAAAAATTGTCTACTCACCCCAAGGAATATGTCTAGCATGTGTAAGGAACACAAAGTGTTGATCGACGAGCTTAGTTATTGATGACAAAGTGATCACAGAAAAGCTATAAAATCATGCCTATTTATGTGTTATGAGGGTAGTGCCATTGCACAAGACTCTAAAATTTAGAGTACATGTCAAAGATTAGTTCATAATAATACTAGAAGTGTTTTCATGAAGTGCTTAAAAATATAATCAAGTGTGGGAAGTATAGCTCATGAAAGAGGTAGACAAGAGAACTATGTTGAACGAAGTTCACTGCTTAGCCAAGGTAAGAGTTCGACTTTTTAACACCAAAGATAGTGGAGTTGTTGTCTAGAACAGGACATGTTCCTCCTTAGTAGCCGAAGTGAAGGAGAAACGGTTTGATGATCCCTACTTGTTGTAGCTTAAAGAGGGGATATTCACATGCATAAGACGATGGTTTTTGAATAAGGGGGAGATGATGGTACTTTGAGGTACCAGGATAGATTGTTGTCCCAGGACTTAGCGAGGTAGGAAGATGTTAGAAGCCTATAATTCCAGGTATTCTATCCACCTAGGTTTCCCAAAGATGTATCATGATCTTAAGGAGAATTATTGGTGGAACGATATGAAAAAGAAAGTTGCAGACTTTGTGGCCAAGTGTCTGAATTGTCAGCAAGTGAAAGTCGAGCAACAGAAAACTAAGTATTTATCTCAGAACACACACATCCTTTAGAGGAGATGGTAAATATAGACCTTATAATAGGATTATCTTTCTCATTCTAAAAGCATGATTTTTATGGGCGAAGGTGTAGATTGCCATTTTGTTGGTTCGAAGTTGGAAAAGTGGAGTTGTTTGGACCAGATTTGGTTAATCAGTCTATGGAGAAAGTCAAGTTGATTCAAGAGCATTTGAAGACAGCTCAGAGTCGCCAAAAGTCTTATTCGAACATGCAACATAGAGACCTAGAATTTCAAGATGATGATTGAGTGTTTCTAAAAGTTTCGCCTATGAAAGGTGTTATAAGATTTGGGAAGAAAGGAAAGCTTAATCCCAGATACATCGTCCCATATAGGATCCTATGAAGGAACAAGTAAGTAGCTTATGAGTTAGCATTTCCACCATATTAGCGGTTGTACACCAGTATTTCACGTGTCATGTTATAACATTCATGTTTCCAGTATTCAAATCTCATGTCACGACATTTGTGTTTCTGGTATTTAGATCTCATGTTAGAACATTCATGTCAGTTTAGTACTCAGATACTCATGTCAGTCCAGTACTCAGATATTCATGCTAGCTTAATACTTAGATATTGATGTTAGTTCAGTGCTTAGATATTCATATCATTTTAGTACTCAAATATTTGTGCTAGTTCAGAATTTGTATATCCATGTTAGATCAGAGTTTACATATCCATGACAGACTAGTATTCATGTATATATATATATATATATATATACACATATCATGTTATGCGTATTATGATGCCCTGTGAGGCTTGTGTTATGCTCTGTTAACGGGCAGGTGTTTTGGAGAAATGTTGAAGGTAATTAACCTTTTCATTCATGCCTTATATTATAATCTCCATGTCCTTCAATATTTACTCAGCTTAGCGTTAGTGATCACGTACTCGTTCAGTTTGATATACATGTATTCATGATATTTCAGTATTCTCATATCACCATCGCACCCGTTTAATGTCCATAGACAGTCATAATTGCAGCCAAGACCATCATTCAAGGACGAATGATTCCAAGGGGGAGATAATGTAACACCCCGTAAATTCGGCTTAGGTATGAATGTCTAAAATGAGTAGTAAGGTTATATTTTGAACATGTGAAGTTCTATTGGTATGAGTATGGGTGGAAATAGTTATTTTTAGAATCAAAACAAAGAGTGAGGTATACAAGATTTGATAAAATCTAAGAAGTTTACAAAAGTCAGTCTTTAAGGAGGTTTACTGAAAAGTGTGTAAGGTATTTGGGAAAACTCAAAACATGAAAGGTTGAAAGGTGTAGGACTTTGAAATAGCTTTCCAACTATAATTATGGAGCCCAAATGGATCTCTGTGCAAAAAGTTATGTGCGTTTTACAGAAAAGTGCGCAGTATCCGCGTCTAGTGTGCGCCCCGAGCACGACCGCAAACATGAGGCAATGTTCCTGCCATTTTCCGTGGTCAGGCCTACAGGTACGCGTGGGCGCACTTGGGGAGTCATTTTTAAAGCCCTATTTTGTCCCCCACAACCCCAAAACATAAAAGCTTGCTTTAGAAATGAGAGCTCTAAAAAACCTAACTCCTTAAGGGTCCCTCCACCACCCAAGGTAAGTTCTAATGGTGATTCTAAGTTAATTTTAATTTCCCAACATATTATTAACATGGGTAAACCCTCCATATCATTAGATATTCGATTGGGATATCATTCTTGAGAGAAGGAACCCTAGAACTCGAATTCAAGGGGATTGAACTTCAAAGAGGTAATTTCTTCATCCTCTAATTGATTCTAGCATTGATTTAATGATTATAGACCCTAGTTCATGAGATATGAGTTGATGGGTTTGATAGAAAAGCATGAACGGTTATAGGTTTGGTGTGTTGATGGTTGACTATTGGTTAAGGGTGTTGTTTACCTTATGGGTGATAAATAATAATGTTGATTATAACTATTTGGGACTCTAGAATTTATCTAGGAGAAAAAGAATGGGTTATTGTATGTGGAGACACCATTAATAAGGACTATGAAGCTTTATTCCCACCAAGTGTTTGATAAAATGTTTAAGTTACCAAAGTATGAGTATCATAGCTAATATGGAATCACTTTGACTTGTATTGATATAGATTAAAGTTGAAAGGGTTCACAAACGTTGTATTACGCTCAAGAGCAGGAAGTTAAGGTATGTGAGGCTAACTCTCTTCATGTTTGGGTATGTCTATGATTCTCCCTACGTCCCATTCATTATGACTATTATAGTTTCCTCATAAAGTAATTATGCCTTAGTTCCATGAATAGTCGTAGAACTTCTATTCTCTAGCTTCGTAACTCATTCATGACTTTCATTCTAAACGTTTTAAAATCAGTGCATAATCAATATAGACTTGGGTTGATGCCCATGGGTCTCAGTCTAGATTATCAGCATGTCATAAAGAGTTGAAGTTTCAGTTTTCATAATCAGTTCATGAATACATGTCTCAGTCTAGTTCTATTTAGCATTCAAGTATCATGTAACTCAGTATGGTTCAGTATTACAGTATGATTCTCAGTTCCTGAATGTTGAACCCTTGTATTTGGGCCTAAGGCCGCAGTTAATGCTTTATGCATCTTTGTGCCTGAGGCCGCAGTTATGTAACGTATACTTGGGTCTGAGGCTGCAGTTTGTGTACATATATATTTGGCCTGAGGCCGTAGTTTATTTATTCAGATAAACATGTGGTTCATTATTTAGAAGAGGGAGTATTTGTATGCTTACTTCCGTTGTTCAGTTCAGTTATCAGTTATCAGTTATCATTATCATTTCAGTTATCACTAATCACTTATCAGCTATCAGTTATCATTTTAGTTTCAGTTTCAACAGTTATCATTTCAGTTATCAATTATCAATTCTCAGTTATCAGCTTAGCTTTAGTTTCAGCATTTATATTTTTTTTTCGTTGCTTTACATACCAGTGCAATTCAAATGTACTGACGTCCTTTTTTTCCCGGGGCCTGCATCTCACGATGCAGGTAATGATTTACAGGTTGACGATTCAGAGTGCAAGGATTCTCGTAACAGCTATTTGGTGATCCCTAGTTCTTTCGGTGCATTATCATTACCTTACAATCTTCAGTATTTTCAGACAGTAAATGTTTTCAGTACTTCATTAAAGGCTCCATAGACTAGAGTAACAGTTAGACAGAGTCACAAGCATATAAGATTAAGCAATGTTGCTACATATATGTTTCAGGATTATATTAGTGTTTCCGCATTTGATTTATATCATTTAGACTTTTAGTATATCAGCATGTGTTAGTTACCTTCCGCATTCAGTATGTTATGATATCACATATTGATTCATCCAGCTAGTTGGTTCACTCGATTGGATGTAGTCAGGCATCGAGTGTCGTGTTACGTGCAATACTAGGTTCGGGGCGTGACAAATAGATGTCGTGGATGTAATTATTGAGGAGGAAGATGAGACATTGAACACTAAAAATCCTCTAGCAGCCTGTCTCATGAACCTAGATGAAGTCAATGAAGAAGACTTGGTAGAGTGGGTACTTGCTCTTGAAGGCCAAGGTTTTTGGAAGAGGGAGCTCGAATTTGATCCCTTACACTTAGAGGAAAGAAAAACTTCCCCAACCAAGCCATCGATAGAAGAGCCACCAAAGTTAGAACTGAAGCCACTGCCATCTCATCTCAGGTATGCATTCTTAGGAACTAACTCGACTTTACATGTTATTATCTCATCTAGTTTGTTAGATGTGCAGACATAATAACTTTTGCAGGTACTGACGAAGTGCAAGACTGCAATTGGGTAGACCATTGCAGATATAAAGGGTATCAACCTGGCCTTCTGTATGCATAAGATTTTACTGGAAGATGGGCACAAACCTTCCAGAGAACATCAAAGAAGGTTGAACCCAACATGAAGGAAGTGGTGAAGAAAGAAGTAATTAAGTGGTTAGATGTGGGAATCATATTCCCCATCTCTGACAGTAACTGGGTTAGCCCAGTTCAGTGTGTGCCAAAAAAGGGAGGTATGATAGTAGTGAAAAATGAGAAGAACGAATTGATCTCTACACGAACAGTCACAAGTTGGCGAATCTATATGGATTACAGGAAGTTGAACTTGGCTACCCGAAAAGACCACTTCCCACTTACATTCATTGATCAGATGTTAGATAGATTGGCAGGGAGGTCTCACATCTACTTTCTGGATGGGTACTCGGGGTATAATCAGATCTCTATTGCACCAGAGGACAGAGAGAAAACCTTGTTCACCTGCCCTTATGGAATTTATGCTTTTCTCAGAATGTCGTTTGGACTATGCAACACACCTGCCACATTCCAAAGGTGCATGATGGCCATCTTCACAGATATGGTGGAGGAAATAATGGAGGTTTTCATGGATGATTTCTCAGTGGTGGGGAATTCATTCGATGATTGCCTTAAAAACTTGAGAAGAGTATTGAAAAGGTGTATCGAGACAGATCTGGTGCTCAACTAGGAGAAGTGTCATTTTATGGTACATGAAGGTATAGTCTTGGGGCACTTAGTGTCAAGTAAGGGTATTAAGGTGGATCGTGCAAAGGTTGACGTGATAGCAAAGCTTCCACCACCCGTTTTCGTCAAAGCAATCAAAAGTTTCCTTGGGCACGCCGGTTTCTATAGGAGATTTATAAAAGATTTTTCCAAAATTGCAAATCCCTTGCGTAAATTGCTTGAAAAAGGTCACCCTTTTGTGTTTTCTGATGACTATAGGGTAGCATTTGAGTAATTGAAGAAGAGACTAGTAACAACACCTATCATTGTCGCCCCTGACTGGGAGAAACCATTTGAGCTGATGTGTGATGCAAGTGACTATGGTGTGGGAGCAGTTCTTGGGCAGCAAAAAGATAAAATCATGCATCCGATATACTACGCAAGTAGAACGCTGAGTGGAGCCCAGCTGAATTACACTGTGGCTGAGAAAGAGATGCTGACAATGGTGTTTCGTTTGAAAATATCAGATCGTACCTGATAGGCCCGAAGATAATTGTTTATACTGATCATGCTGCTCTCAGGTACCTAATCGAGAAGAAGGAGTCAAAACCACGCCTGATTCGTTGGGTGCTACTGCTGCAAGAATTTGACTTGGAAATCCGTGACCGTAAGGGAACGGAAAACCAAGTAGTTGATCACTTGTCTAGCCTGGAAGGAGCTAAGAAAGCAGTTGAGGTAGAAGAGATTATGGAAACCTTTCTAGATGAGCAACTACTAGCCACAAGCCTTGAGAAAGCGCCATGGTATGCAGACTTTGCAAACTATCTGGCGAGTGGTATTGTTCCTTATGTCCTATCCTCTGTCCAAAATAAAAAGTTCTTTCGTGATTTCCGCATGTATTATTGGGGTGAACCTTATCTGTTCAGGATTTGTATTGACAACATGATCCGGAGATGTATCCCCGAGATAGACCAGTCTTCTATTTTGCAGGCATGTCACGTGTCACCATATGGTGGACATTTCGGGGGAGTAAAGACAGCTACAAAAGTCTTAAAGGTAGGCTTTTACTGGCCAACAATGTTCAAAGATGCACATTTGTGGGTAAAGGGTTGTGATGAATGCCAGCGAACCAGGAATATTTCCCGCCGACATGAGATGCCTATGAACCCAATTCAGGAGGTCGAAGTGTTCGATGTATGGGGAATCGATTTCATGGGGCCCTTCGTCAGCTCATATGGAAACAAGTGCATACTCGTCGATGTGGACTACGTGTCCAAATGGGTGGAGGCTGCAACACTCCCTACCAATGATGCAAAGGGGGTGATTAGGTTTTTAAGAAAGAACATATTCACCTGATTTGGCACTCCAAGGGCAATAATCAGTGACAGAGGCACTCATTTTTGTAATTGATCCTTCGAGAAGCTGCTAGAGAAGTATGATGTACGCCACAAGGTGGACACGCCATATCATCCATAGACAAGTGGGCAAGTGGAAGTGTCAAACAGAGAAATAAAGAGTGTGTTAACTAAGACCGTGAATGCCACTAGAACGGACTGGGCGAGAAAGTTAGATGATGCACTCTGGGCTTATCGAACCGCTTTCAAAACACCAATTGGCATGTTGTCATATAATTTGGTGTTTGGGAAGGTGTTCCACTTGCCGGTGGAGTTGGAGCATAGAGCTTGGTGGGCGCTGAAACAATTAAATCTCGAAATGGAGGTTGCGGGAACAAGTAGAGTCACGAAGTTGCACGAGCTTGATGAGTTCCGCAATCATTATTTTGAGAGCACAAGATTGTACAAGGAAAGAATGAAGATGTTACATGATAAAAACATTATTGATCGAAATTTAAAACCCTGGGGTACGATATTGCTATACAACTCAAGACTAAGGTTATTTCCGGGCAAACTAAAGTCACGATGGTCAGGGCCATTTTGTGTGGTTTAAGTACACCCCACAGGCGCTGTAGAGATTGCCGCAGAGAATGACTGTCGCGCATTCATAGTCAATGGGCACAGATTGAAACATTATGTGGGCATGGATGAAGCAAAAGGAGTATTAGAGACTCATTTGATAGAGCCTCAGAGGTCGAGCGAACCTTAAATGCGCTTACCGGTATCGTGCCGCGACGTTAAATCAGGCGCTGCATGGGAGGCAACCCATTGAACAGTTGTAATCGTCGTGCCACGACGTTAACTCAGGCGTTTCTTGGGAGGCAACCCATGATTTTCTTCTTTTGTTTTTTCTGTTGTTGTTGTATTTGATGTTGAACATTACTGACCGAACTACTAATGTGCAGGGCAAGAATTACGCGCATCGGAAGGAGTCGGGGGTCAAAATTTACCCGGGATAAGGTAAAATTGAGGAAAAGATGAATATTGGTCGGAGACGGTGATCCGCGGTCGCGAATTTGACCGCGGATCTGACCGCGAATTTTGGGCCCCATTCTTTTTTGGATCCGCGACCGCGGATTGGGCCGCGGATTCGCCCGTAGATTTTCGCACTTGTTCTGCCCCAGGTCCGCGACCATGGATTGGACCGCGGATAGGCCGCGAATTTTGCATCATTTTCTGCCCAGCATCCTCGACCGCGTACGTGACTGAGAATCTGGGCGCGGATTGGGGCGGACCAGGTAAGTGTTTAAATATTTTTTTTATTACCCCCAATATTCCCTCCCCACTTACCTCCTAACATAAACGTCCACCCCCTAAATTCCCTCCCCACTTTCCCAACTTCTCTTCTTTCCATCAACTAAAACCTTTCCCCCTCCCCCACAACAAAAAAATCATCCGTCCCTCTTCTCCACTTCCCCCGTATTCTCCCTTCAACACAAAATTCTCCTCCCTTCTTCTCTTCTCCACTCAAGCAAGATTTGACCTCCATTCTTCTCAAGATCTCCAAGTAAGTACATGATTTTACTCCTCTTTCTTAGTATTTTTCTTTTTTATTTTTATCTTTTCAATTTTTTTGGCGATTTTATCTTCAGTTTTTCTTCTTTTATGTGCTAGTGTATGTATAGGGTAGTAAAATCATGTGTCTTTTCTCTTGGAGTTGGATTGTGGTGTATATGTGGTGTGTGAGTCCATTAGAATTGGGATGTTGTAGACGCGTAATTTTTGACCCTCCCCGAGATATTATACTTTTTAGCATTTAAATATTTAGTTTAGGCCTAATATCACTATTTTTGCTAGTTTTGACTATTTTACTTTATTTTAAGCGCACAAATTGAAAATTACAAAAATAGTTCCATATTTCTCTATTTAATTCTTGTATTAAGTATTTTTAGAAAGATATTATCTTAACCCATTTTTATTTTTGTATAATCTTGAAAAAATACCAAAAATAGTTTTTCAATATAATATTGTTTATTTTGATTAATTAGAATTAGTTCTATAAATTTTATATCATTTTAGAAGGAAAAGTGAGTTTTGGGTTGTTTTATCTCATTTTAGTCTTTGGCCCAACATTGAAACCCAATAAGATCTACCCAATACTCTCTCTTCACACCAAAAAACCCTAAACACCCTAATCTTATAAAGAGCTTGCTATTTTTGGAAAATACCTAGACCTAATCTCCCTAGAAAAAATTCCTACACCCTTAGCCGTTTCTTCTTCTTCCTAAAACCTCACACACCTCTTTGACAACCTGGAGCACCCTTAGAAAAATCCCTAGAAGACACTCCCCACCCCTAACACCAAACGATCCCCAGCCGTCAACCCCTAAGACAACCATCACCGGCCGCCGGACAGAGGATCGGCGACACCTCACACCAACAAACCAACCAACCCCCTCATCACCGAACCCGCCGGAGAAATCACGAGGCTCACCCCCTAAACTTCTACAACCTAACACCCTACCTTCTTCTTCACCATCATCAACCGTTGATCCACCCCCCTTCACGAGACCAAGAGCCGCCAGACCTCCCCCACGAAAAAAAGCAGCAGCAGGTCCAAAATGGACGGAACAGTCCTAGACTCGCACTAAATTTGGTGAACCAGTGTTTACAGTGAGCTTTGCAATCAGCCGTGGTTTCTTCCGATTTTTGGTAGAGGTTTTAAATCGCTGGTCCTATCCCAGTTTTTGGTCGAGCTTTCATTTTGGTAGACATATTGGTCATTATGTTTGACCTTTTTGCTAGAAGCTGTTGTAATAAATGAACTCTGAAAGTGAATCTCTCATAATGAGATGACCCTTGCGTTCTAAATTTTGCATATGAAGATTTCTTTATTTAGCTAAGTGTTTGAATTTTTGCCGAATCAAATTCTGGTTCGAGCTTTGTGATTAAACTCATGCTGGAATTTTAAATCAAAGTTTTTTTTTGTGCGTCAATTCGTGGAAATTTTAGTTCGAGTTCAAGGGTTCATCGATTCATAAGTGGTTGCTCCTCCAGCGGTCTTTTCTAAAGTCTGGAAATATAGTGAGGGTGGGTCTTGAAGCTATAAAGCATGGATGGTTTGAATATGTCAAACAACATGTTCTTCTGGCAAGCATAACCTATGTGCTTTTGTACTTCAATGTTGTTCTTGCACTTGGTCGTTCAATGACAACATTCTCAACACAACAAGGCCCTACCATTGCTGTTGAGCCTTGATTTCATGTTTGGTTGAGTTTTCCGGTTCCGACTTGTGATTCCGTCTGGTTTTCAACTTTCCGCCACTGATTTGTGTTCCGTCCGTAGTTCCATCCGTCAAGTTTCGATTATGGCTCTTGTTATGCTACTATAATTGCTTGAGGTCCATTCTAAACTCTCATCTTCATTGCTATATTTTATGATATTGTGAAGTGGTACATTTTGCGTTTAACTTTACTGATTTATTGATCTTTGTTCGTGTTATCATGTGTTAAATTTTATTTATTTGCGATATTGAGGGTTGGGCACTTAAATTGAAAGAGAAATTAGAACATAAAGGTTTTGTTTAGTGTCGTTTTATTGCTTTGATTGTTAGTAGCATGTTTAGGCCGACCTCTTGGGTAGGCAAACTTTAGAATTTTGGATGTTCACGTTACATAATTATGAGTTCAGTGTCGAGAATTGTGTACATGTCCATGTGACATGTTTTAAGACACATTTTAAACTCTACGGGTTTACGCATACGTGACTCGTCTCAAATAACTCTTTGAATACAAAATAATAATAAAAGTGGTAAAGATACAAAAAATGCATTTAGGTGCTAAAATAAGTAATTAAACAATTTAAGCCATGTTTAACAATTAAGCGACCGTGCTAGAACCACAAAACTCGGGAATGCCTAACACATTCTCCCGGGTTAACAGAATTCCTTACCCAGATTTCTGGTTCGCAGACAATTTAAATAGAGTAAAAAAATTTCCTCGATTTGGGATATTAAAATAAATGGTGTCCCGGAACACCGTAAAAAATTCGGGTGGCGACTCTAAATAAAATAAATCCCAAAAATCGAATAATGTCACTTAAAGTGGAAAAACTCCCTTATTACCCTTACCGGTGAAAAGGGAGGTGTGACAGCTCTGGCGACTCTGCTGGGGATCGAACCCAGAATCTCTGATTCAGGGTTCAAGAATTCGAGCTTGTGTTTGATTTTGCTTGGCTTTATTAAATGTGATATTACTGTGTGTTGTGCGCTCAAATGTGCTAAATGTTATTTTTTTTACCGCTTTGATATTTATTTGAACTGTATTTAAAATTGTCTTCTTACGCCTCCCTTCTGAGTCTTCTTAAAATTGGTGCACACATTCGCATGACCCGCCTTTCTGTTAGAGGTCATACCAAGTAAGAAATATGGGGATGGACTAGCCACTAGGCCGGATAGCCTTTCGTGCTACCGGTACGTCGCTCCCACCCCGACTCGGGTTGTCCACTCAGATAGCCAAGGTCTAGAATAAAACACCCAGGTTTAACCCTAGAATGACAAAACCTCATGCCGGATCCCTAGTAGGAACGATTATCTGCATCAAGATGGTTTTTTTTATTTGGGTGCACTTGTCCTAGACGGACTCAACACAGGGGTTGGGTCCGTCTAGGACAAGTGCACCCAAATAAAAAAAACCATCTTGATACATTTTATGTGCTACATGTTACATTTTTCAAGGGTAAAATGAGTCATTTGGCGGACCAATGATGGTTGAGGTTAAATGAGAAAGAAAAAAGGGTTGAGTGAAAAGGAATCAAGTAGGGACCAATTATATTTTTCTTTCACAAATCTATTTATTTCATTAATTTTTAAGAAAAATACCACAAAAAAAATGAAAATAAAAATCCAAAAATATTTTACACTTTCCCATCATTTTCCAAAAAAAAAAAGGGAAAGAAGACAAAAAGTATGTTTTTTTTTTCAAATCAATGTTTTTTTTATTCCTCGCGTATCCAATCTTCCCGAACTACGCATACCTGATTCTCGTCTTTCAGGGCGGGATACGTAGGCAGCCCACATAGGGTCAGGTCTTCCTAGTGAGTCTTAGGTTCCTGGCTTCGGGGGGTCGTAGCCAAATCTTGCATATTTAGCCACATTTGGCCACATATGTTATTTTTGCAAAATAGGGTTATTTTCTAAAAGTAGTTTGTTATTTCATGTCTTAGAGATCTAAGTCCACAACAAGGTGTCATCTCAATTCTAAGGTCCATTCCTGTTAAATTTGCATTCCAACCACTTTTGGCCACATCGACCATTCTTGCAAAATGGGGTCATTTTTGCAAAAGTGGTTCAATGAGTACACAACTAGGTGTCATATTACTTTAAGGCTCATCCTTGTTGAATTTGCATCTCTAGCCGCGTTTGGGCACATCGACCATTTTTGCAAAATGGGTCACTTTTGCAAAGTAGGTTTTAGGGCCATGATTGTTGGGAGTTTGAAGTCATAAAAGCCTTAGTGAAATATGTTCATGCCTTTGAGGTCACCTTTGTTGAGTTTGCACTAGTAGTCACCCTTGGCCATGTAAGCCATTTTTGCAAAAAATAACCCAATTGTGTT
The DNA here is from genome assembly GCA_005239525.1 of Nicotiana knightiana. Classification (NCBI taxonomy): domain Eukaryota; kingdom Viridiplantae; phylum Streptophyta; class Magnoliopsida; order Solanales; family Solanaceae; genus Nicotiana; species Nicotiana knightiana. The sequence continues at coordinate 207,061 of ML420282.1, forward strand.
TGCATGGCTCAATTGGAAGTATTATGGTCTCACACGCGTCTTGAATCACTAACTCTATTTGATCTTATTTTTCCCATTCAGGTATGGATCTATTTGTTAGAGTTTGAGCATGACAGATACCCAGGACCATTTTAGTCAAGATCATGCATACAAAAGCTGCTTGAAGAAAGTTTTTATTTTTGAGTCTATTTTATGTTGTCTTTTAATTTTTAGTCTTGTACAGTAGTTCGAGTTTGCTAGTCTAGCCGAGTTTGTCGAGTCTTTTGTTATTGTATTCTTGATTTCGTATTCAAGAAAAAATTTGTAACTGAAAAATCCAAAAACATTCTTGTTTTTTTAGTTTATTTTATCCATCACTTCTCCAGAACTACGCTTGGTCTGATTCATGTGGAACATGATACGTAGGCAACCTACATAAGGTTCGATAAATCATTTTCTTAAAAAAAATTTAGAAAAAATTGAAAAATAAAAGAATGAATTTGTGGGACGCGAGGGGTGAGAAGAAAGAAACTAGTGATAAGTAAAAGAAAGAGAGGGGGGAAATGAGCAAGCCAAGGAGTGATAGTAAAAAAGGAAGAGAAGATTTAAATGAACAAAATTGGGATGATGCCAAATGACCTTGTGACTCTTGAAGTCATTCCAGAACCATTAATTGTTGCTAGGTGCATTGCACACAACGTGATATTTTTATCTAATAAATGCCATAACGCTAACGTAATGACTTCATTTTGTTTCTTTTTGTTATCTTCATAATTTCAGAAGGGTGGTTGGTTTTTGGTTGTTAAACTAGTAACTCCTTCCTACAACATAAAATCTAAAGGAAATGGCAAACGACAACATAGCTGAGTTGGTTGATACTGGTACCCGAAAGCAATCGGTTGAACGGGACACTAGGTTGGTTGAAGAGTTAAGGATGTTAAGACAACACATGGCGGAGATATATCAGGCTTGGATGGTTGGGAAGGCACCACCCCCGCCACCGCCTAGCTTCCTAGATGCTACCACTACCCAAGCTCCAGACATAGTGTCAGATCATCCACCATACTCTCCAGATTTCCCCGTTTATCCCAACTTTCCCAACCTCCTTAGTAACTCCAACGTTCGTCCTCCAACTACTTTTCCCCAAAATAACCCTCCTACCATATCCACTACCTCCACAATCTCAACTTCTCAACAACCTCTCTTCAAGCGCAACAGTGAACACCAGTTCAACACTCTTGATGCCCAACACCACCCCCAAGAGCTGGACCACCAAGTCCCAGACTCATATAATTATACCTCTCAGAATGAGCCGCATGTTGAGAATGAAAAGTTTACAAGGAGTGAAGAGCGTGATGAGATATCCAGAAGGCTGAAAGATATTCGTCTATCTGCGGGGTTTAAAATGTCAAAGTTTAACTTATATGATGGGCGGGGAGATCCAGTAGCCCATCTGAAGCGTTATTGCAGTGAAATGAGAAGTGTTGGCGGGAATGATGAATTGTTGATGGCGTATTTCAGTGAGAGTTTGAGCGGAGAAGCCTTGGAATGGTATACCCGTCAGGATGTCAGTAAGTGGCATGCATGGGATGACATGGCTCAAGATTTTGTTCGGCATCATCAGTATAATGTAGACATTATCCCAGACCACTAAAAACTCCCTCCCTCAGATGGAAAGAAACCCAAGGAAAGTTTTAGGGAGTTTTGGTTCAGATGGAATGAAAAAGTTGCTTAGTTTAGTCCTCTGATTGATAGAAAAGATGTCGCGGAGCACCGCCCACGACAGGATCCAGTGGGCATCCCTGCTAAACGCTTTCAGCCTCAATACCAACCCCATGAATATCCCCGAACTCCACATAATCCACCCCAGTATTATCCTTCGAATAACTTTTGGCCATCTATCCAACTACTGAATCACTCCCTAGGGCAAGCACCAACATCCCAAAATTCTCGTGCGCCTTCACAACAATTTCAAACACCGAATAACCCTAAAAAACATAAGCATGGAGGGGCACAAAGGTTAAAAGATAATTTTACACCAATAGGAGAGTCCTATGCAAACTTGTTTGAAAAATTGAAGCATTATGACTTGATTGCACCTATTCCACCAAATCATGTGGACCCACGTGCAAGAAGCTTTGACCCTTCTAAAAGGTGTGAATACCATTCCCATGCCCAGGGGCAAAATGTTGAAGATTGTGTGCTTTGAAAAGGGAGATAGAAATAATGATTCAAGAAGGGATAATTGTGGTCCAAGGAAGTACTACCCCAAGTGTCACACATAATCCTCTTCAGGCACACAACCACATACAAATTGGTGGGATGATTTGCAATGACAAAAAGTTAGTCAAAGGAATCCATGAGCCACTTGTTGAATACAATGTGATAGAGACTTGTGAAGGTTCTGGTAATATTGATGTGGAACTCAGTGGTTAAGATGTCGGGCTTGGTGATTGGAAAGACGCTCCTTTCTTGGCTAGCCAGGGGAGTGTTGGTGGTTTATTTTGTTGTCATTTATGTTGTCCAGGTTATTTCAGGGTTGTAATCCGGATATTGTCTTGTGACTCAAACCCTTCTATCCTTTTATTTTTCCTAGTTTGTTGAGTCGTAGTAATCTGTTTGTGTTATATAGGTTTGTTCCAGGGTTGTAACCCAAGTTTTTCTTGCTTGTTTTGTCGTTCACACCTTTTCATTTCCAGTTTAATATAATCTCATGTTTTCTGTCATTTTTTGTCCATTTTGTTTAATTCTCTTTTTCCTTTTTATAAGTATTTTCATGCTGACTCTAGTGACATGACATGCACTAATTCTCAGCCTGGTCTTAAAAGTTAGTTTAATCATGAAGCAACAAAACAAGTTTTGCATTTGAGGGAAATAAGTAAAGATTTAGACATTTTGAGATCATTTAAACCCCGAATTGTGAGAAACTGGGGCATATAGTTTGGGAAGTTAAGAGGAAGATAAGAAATTATTACAAGAGAGTGCGTCCCAGACAATTTGAAGCAAGTAACTTTGAGTTCAAGTGTATCTCAAGAGAGTTTTCTCCCAATTGACGGAGCACGTCCATTATGAAGAAAAGATCACACAAGAGAGTTTTGTACTTGACAAGGCACTAAAAAAAAGTGAAAGGCATACAAGTGATATCAATGCCAAAGCTGCAAAAGAAATGATGCGCATGATCTTCATTTTTCATCCTCAGGTTGCAAGTGTTGTACTTGGCATTTTCAGGGATTGGGAGGCCCTCTTTCAGCTACCCAAATACTTTATACCATTTGATACCCCTTTTTGAGCCTATGCTAATTTTCTTGACCTCCCCTCTTTTGGAATCGAGTCAGAGTCATTAAAAAAAAGAAGAGAAAAAATATATATCATGCTCCATAATGTTTGTTTTAGAAACTTCATTCCAAAAGAAAATTGCGGAAAAAAGAAAAGAAAAAGAAAAGAAAATAGTAGCAACAAAGAGTAGTCGTTTGAACTACGTTCGACCTGATTCTTGTCATGACAAGATACGTAGGCAGCCTTATGGTTCGGTCGCACCAAATAAAATATTTCATAATCCCACAAAATCTGAGTGGGGCAGTTCTTCTTAGAAGTTCCATCTAAAAAAACATCAATCAAATACCCTTGTTTTAGATATTGGGGCAAAGTTTTAGAATGGATTCCAAAAGTTGTAAATAAATTAACCCCATCGTCATAGTTATTTTGAGCCTTTATGATATCCTTTCTTTCAAACCCTGTCCAAAAGCCACATTACAGTCCAAAAAAGACCTCCCAATAATCTTTTAAGAGTGTCAAGTTAAACATGCCAGGAGCATATGATACTTTTACCATGGTTATGACTTGCCATTTGCAGAATCAGAGGAAATAAGAAGAAAAGAACAAAGATGAGAGAGTCTTATTGGTGAAAACCTTCACAGGCACCATAAGGCGACGGTGGGTTGAGAGAAAGAGAAAATGAGAGAGGCTTGATGGTGAAAACCCTTTGGGCACTACAAGTCGAATAAGGATCGTGAATCATACAGGATAACTAGAGCATTGAAGCCCAACTTCACGGCTTAGAGGTATAACAAGAGTTGAACATTAGACTTGCTTGACATATTAGGCTTCTTAATCCAAAAATGCATGTCATGGTCATTACAGTTGGTGTCCACAATGATAGGTTTCTACCTTGAAGTTTTCTTGTTAGATATCATGTCTTTCCATTGTCCCTCACTCTGTTCCTATTGTTTTGTTCAAGTCCTCTTTTGAGTCAGTTTGGTCAGAACAAGTGAAAAATGACTTCAAAATTTGCAACCAGCTTTACAATTGCACAGAACGGAATCTGGCTAGCACATCAAAGCGGCACAAGTCAGGAAAGAATAATATGCACACTGATTTGATAACAGTCGACATGCTTTGGGATTCATGTGAAATGCAAAGATTCGGTAAATGTCAATTCATGAGCAATACATCGGGTATAAGGTATTGGGCTTGAACGGATCAATGGTGTTTTCATTGATAAGGGTTGACAGAGAAAGTGGTTAACCAATAACAAGCAAGGTCTTTCGATTGAAAACCAAGTTTAATCATGGTAAGTGCAGGAATAATCGCCCTCAATGTCAAGTCCACAAACCAACCACCACATTTTAAACTCACAAGTTTTCTTTGTTTGAAGCAGGGACGAAGACTGTGTCCAAATCAAGCTGGGAAGCTTGAGCCTTTCAGGTGTCATGCCCAATTTTGTCAGCACAAAGGCTGTTTGAGAATGTTTTGTTACCTCCTAGGTATCCCCTAGTTGAGAAGATCATCACCTCTCAAGAATTTTCTCTAGTTGAGAAGAACCATACCTCCTAGACATCGCACTAGTTGGGAAGAATCTTTAGTTTTCCTCAAGTTCAAGGGTCCCGCCTGGAAAATAGGGCCAATTTTAGTTTCCTTAAGTCGTTAATCTTTAGTTTTCCTTAATTCCAGGGGTCCCGCCTGGAAAATAGGGCCAGTTTTAGTTTCCTCCAGTTGTTAGTCTTTAGTTTTCTTAAGTTCAAGGGTCCCGCCTGGAGAATATGGTCAATTGTTAGTTTCCTTAAGTTTTAATCTCTAGTTTTTGTTTTTTTTGAGTTCTGGGGTCCCGCTTGGAGAATAGGGTCAGCCTTAGTTAGTCAGACTCAGTTTTTAGTTTAATCAGAATGAAGCATGATAGTGACAGAAGAGGACACCTTCAGCAACAAAGCCACGAGCTAACCACCAAGTTTTCAAACTAACAAGATTTCATTTGTTTGAGGCAGGGGCAAGAAAATTTGTTCAATCTGCAGGGTTCCTCCATAAGGAAAACATGGTTCAGGGGCAAGGAATTTTCTTCTTTCAGCGGGGATCTTCCAGAAAGAGAGCAGGGCTCAAGTAAGTTCATCTTCAGTTTTCAGGACCCTCCTGGAAAATGGGATTTCGTTTTAAAATTATCAGGATACCCTCCTGGATAATGGGATTTAGGTTTTAAATTCTCAGGACCCTCCTGGATAATAGGATTTTAATTCAAATTTTCAAAGATTTAGTTTTCGAGTTTTCAGGACCCTTCTGATAATGGGGATTTGATTTTAAGTTTCAAAGGTTTAGGTTTTATGTTCTCAGGAACCTCCTGGACAATGAGACTTAGTTAAAATTCAAAACATCCATGAGTAACAAGATCTAGCATAAGCTCTACTTTGAGGAAATATAGTTAGCTTTAAAGTTTTCATTCTTAAGATGAGATTCAATTTGAAATTTTCAGGACCCTCCTGGATAATGGGATTTAGTTTAAATTCTTAGAGTTTAGGTAACATGATTCGATTAACACTCACAAATGTTCCAAGTACAAACTGGGGCAGATATTTTCTTTGTTTTGTTTGTTTTGTCGTGATTGCAGGTACTCACCGGGAGAACATGGTCAACTTTCGGTTTACATTTTCAAGTTCAAGAGGCATCAGGAGCCCGCCTGAAGAACGGGGACAGTGTTAAAATTTCAAATTCCTAGTTCAAGAAGCATCAGGCGCCCACATGGAGAACAAGGGAATACAGTTCGAGTTTGGCAATCAGGCGCCCACCTGGAGAACAAGGGAACACAGTTTCAAGTTTTGGCAATCAGGCGCCCACCTGGAGAACAAGGGAATACAAATCAAATTCCGGCAATCAGGCGCCCACCTAGAGAACAAGGGAATGCAGTTCAAGTTTTGGCAATCAGGCGCCCACCTGGAGAACAAGGGAATACAATTCAAGTTCCGGCAATCAGGCGCCCACCTGGAGAACAAGGGAATACAGTTCGAGTTTTGGTAATCAGGCACGCACTTAGAGAACAAGGGAATACATGTTCAAGTTTTGGCAATCAGGCGCCCACCTGGAGAATAAGGGAATACAGTTCAAGTTCCGGCAATCAGGCGCCCACGTGGAGAACAAGGGAATACAGTTCGAGTTTTGGCAATCAGGCGCCCACCTGGAGAACAAGGGAATACAGGTTCAAGTTTTGGCAATCAGGCGCCCACCTGGAGAACAAAGGGAATACAGTTTAAAGTTTTTGGCAATCAGGTGCCCACCTGGAGAACAAGGGAATACAGTTTGAGTTTTGGCAATAAGGCACCCACCTGGAGAACAAGGGAATAGAGTTCGAGTTTTGGCAATCAGGTACCCACCTGGAGAACAAGGGAATACAGGTTCAAGTTTTGGCAATCAGGCGCTCACCTAGAGAACAAAAGGAATACAGTTCGAGTTTTGGCAATCAGACGCCCAACTGGAGAATAGGGGAATACAGGTTCAAGTTGTGGCAATCAGGCGCCCACCTGGAGAACAAGGAAATACAATTCAAGTTCCGGCAATCAGGCGCCCACCTGGAGAACAAGGGAATACAGTTCGAGATTTGGCAATTAAGTGCCCACCTGGAGAACAAAGGGAATACAATTTCAAGTTTTGTCAATCAGGCGCCCACCCGGAGAACAAGGGAATACAATTCAAGTTTTGGCAATCAGGCGCCCACCTGGAGTACAAGGGAATACAGTTTCAAGTTTTGGCAATCAGGCGCCCACCGGACAACAAGGGAATACAGTTCAAGTTTTGGCAATCAGGCGCCCACCCGGAGAACAAGGGAATACAGTTCGAGTTATGGAAACCAGGCGCCCACCTGGAGAACAAGGGAATACAGTTCAAGTATTGGAAATCAGGCACCCACCTGGAGAACAAGGGAATACAGTTTCAAGTTTTGGCAATCAGACGCTCACCTGGAGAACAAGGGAATACAGTTCGAGTTTTGGCAATCAATCCGCCACCTGGAGAACAAAGGGAATACAGTTCGAGTTTTGGCAATCAGGCGCCCACCTGGAGAACAAAGGGAATACAGTTTCAAGTTTTTGGCAATCAGGCGCCACCTGGAGAACAAAGGGAATACAGTTCGAGTTTTGTCAATCAAGCGCCCACCTGGAGAATAAGGTAATACAGTTCAAGTTTTGGCAATCAGGCGCCCACCTGGAGAACAAGGGAATGCAGTCCAAGTCTCGGCAATCAGGTACTCACCTGGAGAACAAGGGAAGTCATTTCAGAATTCAATTCAGGTTACAAGTAGCAGAAGCTCGCGGCAAGGATGCGAATCGACAATAGATGACCAACAGAAGTAGTCTTAATCCAGAATAAAAGGAAAAAAAACAAAAAAAGGAAGAAGTATCCAAAATGCAGAAGCAGAGGCAGTATGTGGATTGCTAAAGACATGGCTGAGCCACAAGATTTGCATGTCCCGTCGTGCTTCGGAGAAGCCGTGGAAGAATAAATCATCACCTGCAGCTAGCAAATATCAAGGTTCAAACCTAAAGTCTGCATGAAGAACCATTCAACACTCAAGATCAAGCTTCAGAAGACTTATAGATATGAATCTTGTAACTCATAGCTGATAGGCTTAGTTAGTCTTTTTTTTATTTTTGATTTTGATGTAATAACAGGACCTCGGAATGGAACCTTGATAGTACGGCACCTCACTCGACACTCCACCTCGATATCCTTCTCCGTCACTCTTCCTACCTATGAACTACACGTGGCCTGATTCCTTTATAGCCAAGGATATGTAGGCAGCTCAGATACCAGGGCTCGGTCACATTCTCATTTCCTTTAGTTTTAGGTCTCTCTAAATAAGGGTCGGGTCAAAAAACTTGTGTAGTCGTTCTTTTTCTGAAAACACTTCGTGTTTCTAGTCAAAGAGAGGCAGCTGTAGACGCGTAATTTTTGACCCTCCCCGAGATATTATACTTTTTAACGTTTAAATATTTAGTTTAGGCCTAATATCACTATTTTTACTAGTTTTGACTATTTTACTTTATTTTAAGCGCACAAATTAAAAATTACAAAAATAGTTCCATATTTCTCTATTTAATTCTCGTATTAAGTATTTTTAGAAAGATATTATCTTAACCCATTTTTATTTTTGTATAATCTTGAAAAAATACCAAAAATAGTTTTTCAATATAATATTGTTTATTTTGATTAATTAGAATTAGTTCTATAAATTTTATATCATTTTAGAAGGAAAAGTGAGTTTTGGGTTGTTTTATCTCATTTTAGTCTTTTGCTCAACATTGAAGCCCAATAAGATCTAGCCCAATACTCTATATTCACACCAAAAAACCCTAAACACCCTAATATTATAAAGATCTTACTATTTTTGGAAAATACTTAGACTTAATCTCCCTAGAAAAAATTCCTACACCCTTAGCCGTTTCTTCTTCTTCCTAAAACCTCACACACCTCTTTGACAACCTGGAGCACCCTCAGAAAAATCCCTAGAAGACGCTCCCCACCCCTAACACCAAACTATCCCCAACCATCAACCCTTAAGACAACCACCGCCGGCCGCCGGACAAAGGAGCGGCGACACCTCACACCAATAAACCAACCAACCCCCTCATCACCTAACCTGTAGGAGAAATCACCAGGCTCACCCCCTAAACTTCTACAACCTAACACCCTACCTTCTTCTTTAACCCCATCAACCATTGATCCACCTCCATTCACGAAAGACCAACAGCCGTCAGACCTCCCCCACGAAAAAAAAAGCAGCAGCAGGTCCAAAACGGACGGAACAGTCCTAGACTCACAGTAAATTTGGAAAACCAGTGTTTACAGTGAGCTTTGCAATGAACCGTGGTTTCTGCCGGTTTTTGGTCGAGGTTTTAAATCGCCGGTCCTATCCCAGTTTTTGGTCGAGCTTTCATTTTGGTAGACATATTGGTCACTATGTTTGACCTTTTTGCTAGAAGTTGTTGTAATAAATGAACTTTGAAAGTTAATCTCTCATGATAAGATGACCCTAAATTTTTCATATGAAGATTTCTTTGTTTAGCTATGTGTTTGAATTTTTGCCAAGTCAAATTCGCTGGTTCGAGCTTTGTGATTAAACTCATGCTGGAATTTTAAACTGAAGTTTTTTTTTGTGTGCTGGCGTTTGTAAGCTCATGGCAATTTCAGTTCGAGTTAAGGGTTCATCAATTCATAAGTGGTTTCTCCTCCGAGCGGTCTTTACTAGCGTCTTGAAGCTATAAAGGATGGATGGTTTGAATATGTCAAACAACCTGTTCTTCCGGCAAGCATAGCCTATGTGCTTTTGTACTTCAATGTTGTTCTTGCACCTGGTGGTTCAATGACAGCATTCTCAACACAGCAAGGCCCTACCATTGCTATTGAGCCTTGATTTCGTGTTTGGTTGAGTTTTTCGGTGCCGATTTGTGATTCCGTCTGTCTTTCAACTTTCCGCCGCCGATTTGTGTTCCGTCCGTAGTTCCATCCGTCAAGTTTCGATTATGGCTCATGTTATGCTACTGTAATTGCTTGAGGTCCATTCTAAACTCTCCTCTTCATTTCTATATTCTATTATATTGTGAAGTGGTACATTTTGCGTTTAACTTTACTGATTTATTGATCTTTGTTCGTGTTATCATGTGTTAAGTTTTATTTATTTGTGATATTGAGGGTTGGGAAATTAAATTGAAAGAGAAATTAGAACATAAAGGTTTTGTTTAGTGTCGTTTTATTTCGTTGATTGTTAGTAGCATGTTTAGGCCGACCACTTGGGTAGGAAAAATTTAGAATTTTGGATGTTCACGTTACATAATTATGAGTTCAATGTCGAGAATTATGTACACGTCCGCGTGACATGATTTTAAGACACATTTTAAACTCTACGGGTTTACGCATACGTGACTCGTCTCAAATAACTCTTTGAATACAAAAGAATAATAAAAGCGGTAAAGATACAAAAAATGCATTTAGGTGCTAAAATCAGTAATTAAACAATTTAGCCAAGTTTAACCATTAAGTGACCGTGCTAGAACCACGGAACTCGAGAATGCCTAACACCTTCTCCCGATTTGGATTACCACTCCTCGATTTGGGATATTAAAATAAATGGTATCCCAGAACACCGTAAAAATTCCGGGTGGCGGCTCTGAATAAAATAAATCCCAAAAATCGAATAATGTCACTTAAAGTTGAAAAACTCCCTTATTACCCTTACCGGTAAAAGGAGAGGTGTGATAGATGTGAGGTGTGGTAATTCAAATGGGGCTTTGTGTAACCTTGGAGATATCTTCACACTAGGTGTCTGTTAATTTTCCTCAATGAGCTCAGAATGCAAATTGTGACCAATTGTGCGAGTGAAGTCTGAGTAATCACCATCGGTTCACATATTATGCCCCCCACTAATAGTGGTGTTTGTTGTGTCAGGTACAATGCATTCTTCACGGAAGAGATGCGCCACCGGAGCCTCGTCCAGTAGGCATGGCAGTTCATCTAGAGCACGGGCACCGGCCAGTGCAAGCCAATTTGATAATAGTAGGTTTGTTTCCATAGCGGCTCAGGACCATTTTAGTATGAAGGCTATGAAAAAGCCTATACCGGAAAGAGAAATTGACAGGCAGCCCTCCAAGTGGAATGCGCGAATATATATCAAAAATTGATCAGGCGCCGGCTAGACACCTTCTTTGATGAGATGGAGGAGGGTAACATGATGCTTGTTTGGGAGTTCTATGCCAACTGCCCCGAACATGAGGAGAGGGTATGCACTGTGAGACAAATGAGGGTCGATGCCTCGCTAGCTTCCATCAGAAGAGTGTATCACTTGCCGGTATTTAATGGGGCTGAAGATTATTATGAGACTTACAAGCGTGAACCCACCACATGGAACTTTTTCCAAACTATCTGTGTACCTGGAAAAGAGGTAGTATGGTATGTTCGTGGTAGCATCTCGCCTTCATCTGGTTGTACATAATCAATAGTCGAATGTTGCTATCCCATAACACCACGAAGGTAAATGGCCTAAGAGCAGCAGTGATTTGGTGTTTTATGCAAGGCCACGATTTTGATGTGGCTCAGCTCATCCAGTCGGAGATGTTCATCCGCTCACCAATGAAGAGGTATGGGTTTTACTTCCCATATCTTGTCACAAGATTGTGTCAGGAAGCAAGGGTGCCCAAGAACCCCAATGCAGATGGCGTGGTGAAGAGGAAGGCAAAGTTCTGGGCCGACAAAGTGACCGTCGGGAGAGACCCGATGGCACATGGGGCAAATGAAAATGATGACTCTGATGAGTCTAAGGAAGGTGATGGCATTCAAGAGGACGTTAGGCATGCCTCACCCGCACAGGGACAAGCAACAGAGGAGGCTGGACCATCCCAGGGCAGACAAAGCACACGCATGATAGCCCTAGAACAAGACATGGCAGGACTGCGCACTTCCGTCACGGAGTTGGGGACTAGAGTTGATGCCTTAGCCACCCAAAGTGTGAAGTCAGAAAAGAAGATCATGGGTTGGCTGCGTGTGTTGGGACGGGCATGTCATTTCGACCCTGGCACTGTCTCCGACCAGGACTGATCCACCAGGGAAGTACCCTTACCTTATCTTGCTTTATTTTGTATGTCATGGGGACATGCCATCTTTTTAAGTGTGGGGTAGGGGTATGTTGTTGTGTATTGTATATAGGTTGGTGTTGTAGTTTCATTTTTATAAATTTGATTTCGACTTGGCCCGACGATGGATATCACTTGACGAGTTTCTTGAGGAACTAAAATCGAACAAAAAAAACCAAAAAGATTTTCTTTTGTAGTAGTGTATCAAATCCCCCTTGGTTTTTCTTTAAACCACGGCTCTTTTCCAAGGGTTTTATTTGAACTGGGTGTAATTAGTTTTAATTTTTTTAGGAACTTATGGGCTATGGGCAGAATTAGAATAGGATATCTTAACTTCGTAATGCCTTGAATATAGAGAGCACCTTAGTGTGACGCTTAGGGTCATTTGTTGACTCTTGTAAGAATGCCTTAAACTGTGTGTGCTTAATTTGGCTAAAGTACTCTGAGTTAAGTGTCGGACTACCCAATCTGAAATGAGTCAGGTTCCATGTGTGTGTGAGGCTTGATGTATTCTGTGCATGACATTTAACGCCTAGAACTTGCCATGTGTGTGTGCAAAGCGAAATGGTAGTCTTATTTAGTCTGGGAAGTGATACAGGCATTTCTGTGTTGAACCATGTATATACATACTCAACCCACCTAATTGCTATGTACCGTAGTTAACCCCTTTGAGCCTGTAATCATGTTTCTTTGGCAACCACATTACAAACCTTACCCATTTGTTTGAATTAACCATCTATTTGAACCTTCTAACCTTTCATGAGAACTTGAGTCGTTATGAACTTTGTAAAAGTTAAAGTGTGGGGTGGTTGGTTTGGCTTTTGAGTGGAACTAATGAAATAAGGAGAAAGGTGCATTGTTTTGAAAAAGTAAGAGCCACTTGAATTGAAAAAGAAAGAAAAGAAAAAAATAATAATTGTATTTCTATGAATATATATATATATATATTCTCCTTGATAAGTGGTGACTTTTGTTGTAATTGTGCTTAAGGAAGTATGGGGTAATAAACACTGATGTGAAGGTGGAGTTTGGCTTGACATAAGTATGGGGTTTGAATGTTAAAGTATGTGTATTAAAGTGCTCAGGGAGGTGTATTCACTCTTATATCCAAATATATCCTACCCAACCTGCAGCTTACATTACATCCAAATAAAGTCCTACTTGATCCTAGACTGAGTGAGCACAATTAGTAGAGTAGTACACTACGGGCAAGCCTATGGTGCGTTTTCTGTGGCACAAGAATATCATTTCTGAGGGTGAGTGAATTCTATTCCTTTTAAAATTTCCTCAGTGTGTATGAATTTTACTGATTGTGGAATGAGTCTCTTTTGTTGTGAGTATGCACTTGATTCATGCAGGAGACGTAATTCTGGACCTCTGAATTAGAGTAAGTAAACTGGTTAGGAACATTGCGTGGCTAGAGAGAGTCAACTCTTGAGGAGTAGATGTTACACTAATGTACTCACTCGTTGTGAAATATTCTTGGTGTGACGAGTAAGGAAGTCGCTCAGTGCAGTTAGGCCTTTGGGGAGTGTGGTTTATTGCTCGAGGACGAGCAACGGTTTAAGTATGGGGTGTTGATAGTAGCTTATTTTATGCAATTTAAACGCTATTTACACTCTATTTAGCCGCACTTCATTGAATTTTGAATGTTAAAGACAACAAAATGCTCTAACTGAGAAATTGGTGTTTTGTAGGAGCCACTCCAAGCTAGGAGGGATCTAAAGAGTGTTTTGGAGTCATTATGAAGCGTGGAAGGCCAATCGAAGGTTATCCCGGGCAAAAAGGAGCGAGAAAAGAAAGTGAAACGCAAAGTCTAGGTGCACGGCCACGAAGTAGGCCGCGAATTAGCTCGGGAATTGAAGGCAGTGAGGCAGCAAATATCTGTGACCGGATCCGCAGTCAAAAACGAAAAATGCAGGGGCAATTGTGTAATTTCTTAGGTGACTAACCTAAACCTATATGAAGCCTAAACTCGCCCAGAAGTTGGAGATAGCTGGTTATAAAAGATTTTAGAGGCAAGAACAAGGGAGAGAAGACAAATTAATTCTTCAGAGTTTTTATCTTATTCTTATTACTTCTATTTGATGATTATGAATTATATTAGTGATTTATGTTGCATTAGTATGAGTAACTAAACTCTTAATCTAGGGTTTTTATGGAACCTATTGAAGGATGAATTTATCGCTACGTTAATATAGATTTGCCATAGTATTATCTCTATTTGTTCAGCTATATGTTTATTGATGTTGATTGAAGGGCCCTCAATTAACTGTTCCTATTTAGTGTGCATTACTCGGAAGAGAGTGCATAGTTAGGTTGTTGTTGAACAACATCACTCCCGACGTATATGAGGGATCAATAAGAAAGGGTTTAAAGGTGTGATTAGGAATAACGAAACCTTGGGTGCGATCTAAGTGAGCTGTAATTAAGGTTGTCTAGTATATTATTGTAATTACTCGGGAGAGAGTTACGACAGTCAGAGTGCTCATGATCGATAGAGAATACTTAGGCAAATTTATAGCAAACATAGTGGGAAGGACTCCGACAATAGGGAAAATCAGAACCTTAGATCATTTCAATTATTGTCTACATCACGTTCGTAGTTAGTTCTTAATTATTGCATTTTCATTACGTAATATTTAGTTAGTAACCATCCAATCTATTACTCAAATATTTCTGAAGATTGAATACGTGAATTTGTGTGAGTCCAATAACTGTGATTGATAGGTTAATTCCTTGTGGGATTCGACTTCGGGTTTGTTAACTAGAATATATTTGCAACGACCGCTTTGTCCTTTTTATAAGGCATAATTGGGCGTGATCATCTTGTATTGATGATTTATTTGATAGCTTCAGGGTGCCAACGTATTGTTCAAGATTTATTTTAGATCAGATTATCATCTGGTAAAGATTAGGGCTTTGAATGTCCCTAAGACAACTCTTAGGACTTGATATAGTCATTATGAGTTTTTAGTAATGTCCTTTGGTTAGATTAATGCACCAGAAACTTTCATGGATTTTATGAACCGGGTGTTCAAACCTTATTTAGATTTACTTGTGATTATATTCATTGAAGATATTTTGGTTTACTCCTGTAATTGGGAGGAGCATGAGCGGAATTTGCGGGTTTTACTTTGGACTTTGAAGGATCAACAACTTTATGCTAGGTTTTCTAAGTGTGAATTCTGGTTGGACTCAGTTGCATTCATGGGTCATGTTGTGTCTAGAGATAGTATCAAGGTCAATCTTAAGAATATTGAAGCTATTTAGAATTGGCCTAGTCCAATTTCAGCTATAGTGATTCGGATTTTCTTGGGTTTAGCAAGCTACCATCGTCGCTTTGTTGAGGGAATTTCATCTATTGCAGCTCCATTGACCAAGTAACTCAGAAATTTGTTCCCTTTGGATGATCTAATAAGTGTGAGGAGAGCTATCGAAAGATGAAGGTTTCTCTTACTAAGGCTCCAGTGTTGGTGTTGCCCACAGGTTCAAAGCCCTACATTGTGTATTAGTGCAATTTTGATGCAGGAGAGTAGGGTGATTTCCTATGCATCTTGATAGTTGAAGGCTCATGAGAAGAATGATCATATTCATGATTTAGGACTGGCATCTACTATACACACACTCAAAATTTTGAGGCGCTAGTTTTATGGTGTGTCGTGTGAGGTTTACAACGATCATCACAGTCTTCAACAATTGTTTAAGTAGAAGGATTTGAATTTGAGGCATCGTAGATGGCTTGAGTTGATTAAGGATTATGACATCACTATCTTGCATTATTTGGGTAAAGCAAATATAGTAGCGGATGCCTTGAGTAGAAAGACAGAGAGCATAAGTAGTTTGGCGTAATTCTAGCCGAGGAGAGGCCTTTGGCTATGGATATTCAGGCCTTGGCAAAGAGATTTGTGAGATTGGATATTTCAGAGTCTAGTAGAGTTCTTGCTTGTGTTGTAGTGTAGTCGTCTTTATTGAAGCGCATCAAGGCTATGATCCCCACTTGTTGGTGTTGAAGGAAAACGGTGCAACAAGGTGGACCAAATAAGGTTATGGTTGGAGATGATGGTTTTATGCAGCTTTAGGGTCAAATTTGTATTTCGAATATTGATGGCTCGAGGGAGTTAATTCTTCAGGAGGCTCACAGTTTGGGGTATTATATTCATCTAGGTGTCACGAAGATGTATCGTGACTTAAAACAACATTACTGTTGGCAAACGATGAAGAAAGTTATTTTTGGACATGTTTCATGATGTTTCAATTGCCAACAAATGAAGTATGAACATCAGACAGATGGGTAAGCAGGTGGATCTTAGTATTGTTTTCCACCCGCAGACAGATGGTCAGTCTAAGCAGACTATTTAGATCCTTCAAGATATGTTGAGAGTTTGTATTACTGATTTTGGAGGCCATTAGGGTCAATTTATATCATAGGTGGTGTTCGCTTATAGCAATATATATCACCCAAGCATTCATATAGTGTCGTATGAGGTTTTATTAGTAGGTTGTGTCATTCTCCTGTTGCTTGGTTTGATCTTGGTAAGGCTAGGATGTTGGGTACGAATTTGGTTTTGATGCTTTGGAGGTGGTGAAGTTGATTCAGGATTGTCTTCGAATAGTGCATAGTAGGCAGAAGAGTTACGCAAACAAGAAGGTTCATGATGTGGCTTTTACGAAGGGCGAGAAGGTACTTCTAAAAGTTTTATCCAATGAAGGGTGTGGTGAGATTTGGGAAAAAGGGCAAGTTGAGCCCGAGGTTCATTGGCTCGTTTGAGGCGTTAGAGAGAGTTGGGAAGGTTGCTTATAGGCTTTCATTGCCTCCCAGTCTAGCAGGGGTACATTCTGTAGTTCATGTTTGATGCTTCAGAAGTATTATAAAGACAAGCCTACTATATTGGACTTCAACACAATGCAACTTGATGAGAATTTAACTTATGAATAAGAGCCGTAGATTTGTAGGCCGATAGGTTCAAAAATTGAGATCTAAGAAAAATCCTTCTGGGAAATGGCACTCAACTGGGGAGGCTACTTGGGATCCAAGTTCAATATGAGGAGTAGATATCCTCATCTCTTCGCCAGTTCAGGTACATTTCAATATTCGTTTGAGGACGAATGTGTTTTTAGAGATGGAGAATATAATGAATCGATAGATCGTTTTGAGTTCTAGCTTTCCGTTTCATGATTTGAGGCCTTGAATAGATTCATTTGATGTTTCATGACTTGTGTACATGTTCCTTTCGATTTTTGAAAAATTTATGTGTTCTGGAAGACAAATCCTTATTCGAGAGTGTTGATGTTGTTGGAGTTGACCACGGTCAATATTCTTGGTAAACGACCCTGAGTCGGTATTTTAACGATTTCAATAGATTCATATGATAATTCTAGACTTGTACGTATATTTGGTTTGGGTCCCGGGTGAACCGAGGCACTTTCAGTGATTATAGTTGAAAGTTGAAAGGTTTAAACTTATGAACTTTGGAATTCCGTTTTGATGTTTGAAGCTTGGCTTTGATATTATTTTTGGTATTTTGAGCCTTCGAGCAAGTTGGTATTAGGTATATCTGAATCTTGGATCTTCAACTTATGGTACCCCGATCTCAAATAAATTTTCAAGAATACCCGAGCACGCCCAGATCTTACCACCGAAATCACTAAAATATGAATATATCAAGAGAATTGTGATTTCCAACTAAAAAATAACAGGTAAAACATTTCAATTACCATCTAGCACGAAGAAAAAATATTTTTATGCCTACATGTTAGATATACTTGTCAAATCAATAACATATATTTACCATTTAGAATGAGAAAATACATATCTATGTGTACATGTCAAATATATATATGTCATGTCAATAACACGAGTTTTAAGATAGTTCGGATAATTTTGGGAAGTTTTTCATTGTCGGTGTTGTTGTAATCGCATTTGCGATGATAGGTTCGCAAATGCAACGTCGCATTTGCGAATGTCGCCTCGCATTTATGAGAAGAAAGGGGAGCTCAGGTAGCGTCACATTTGTGATGCTATGATTCGCAATTGCGATGTTGCAATAGCAAAGGGAGAGTTGTATTTTTAAGATTGTGAATTCTCAAGGGAGAAGTCTCGTTTGCAGTCATTTGGTCACATTTGCGAGCTCCAAATTTCTTTCGCATTTACAACATTTGCAGCTGGGATAAAGAAGTTTTTGGAATTGGTTTGATCTTCTCCATTTTTTAGACCTAGACTTCGTAGGTAGGATATTTTTTAGAGTATTTACTTCCAACTTCAAAGATTAGTATTTTTAACTTATTTTTTGATTAGTTTTCATAATTTCCCACAAATTTTCATCCTTAAATCTAGGATTCTAAAGAGTAGAAAAAGGAATTTTGGTAGATACTCAAGAAAGTGAGTTTTGGATGTTTATACCTCAATTTGAAGTCGGGTTTTGAAACAAATTACATATTTGGGCTTGGGGAAGAGTAGGTAATCAAAATTTTGATCTTGATTACTGATTTTTTTATCACGTGGGCCCAGATTGAATTTTCTAAATATGGTAAAGTTTAACCCTTTTTGATACTAGGAGAGTTTTTAAAGTTTGTTAGTAATATTTGGCTAGATTCAAATTTTTTGGAAACTTCGTTTGAAAAAACAAAGATATTGGAGTATTAAGCTAATTCCAAAAAGAGGTAAGTATCTTGGTTAACCTTGACTTGGAAAATTAGGTTGTAAATTTACTTGCTATGTGCTAAATGTGTTTGAGATGGCGTATATACAGTGACGAGTGTATATGCATTTGTCATAGTCTAAAGCATGCAAGTAGAATTAGTTTTACTCATGCCTTTGTTTCTTTCTTGTACTATTCGCTTATGTTATGCTGGATTGTAAGGCTACTTCATTATTCACATGTTAATGGTCATGTTTTGGTCTCTTGTTGAGATATATGAGTAAGATTGTCTCTTGAAAATATTGATTTGCTTATTTTACCTTGGTCATGTTCATCTTTTCCTTAATAAATGATGCTTAATAGTCCTCTTTGATATTATATTATGCATTTTGTTATATTCAGTTGCTTTTTGGGTGTTCCCATATAAATTGGTATGTTGGATCGGGTTGCTCGCCACAACATAGCTATAATCTCGGGTTACTCGCCTAAAAAATATGGCTATTGGATCGGGTTGCTCGCTGCAACAATATTATGTTGGATCAGATTATTCACTACAATGAATATATATGATGTTAATTCTTGTGTTTCATTTATGATAATGTCTTCCTTTGTGGAATTTGCTTCATAAGATCATGCTATATTGTTATTCCGTATATCTTGTATACTTGTTATCTTAGTTGGTCTTTTCCTTATGTATTCCTCTTTCTGTCGTTTTATTCATATTTCTATTACTTTACTGGTTGTTCTTCTGTTTGTTTTCTACTTATTACCGGCACAAGTTGGTATTAAGTAAGCGTCTTGTCGTAGCCTTGTCACTACCTCGTCGAAATTAGGCTCGATAGTATTGAGTACATTGGGTTGGTTGTACTCATACTAAATTTGTGCACTTCTTATGAATACTCAGGTGCTGGCACCAGCGGAGTCCTGGGAGGTGCTAAGCTTGGATACTTGGAAGTAGGGGTGCACAAAGAAAATCGATAAACCGCAGCAAACCGATAATCTTAGTCAAATCGGATAAAAAATCCGATGTCGGCTTGGTTTGATTTGGTTTGGTATTAGAAAATAAAATCCGAACATAATTGGTTTGGTTTGGTTTTAACTAAGAAAAGTCAATCCGAAACCAAATCAGCCTGATAGTACATTTATATAATTTTTAAAAATATTTTATACATATAAATATTTATTGTAATGTAATTTATAAATATTTCTTTTCATAGTTTTATCTTTTAACGTATTATTTCTAGTTTAAACTTAACATTATTGAATGATAAATAAAATTTATAGCCCATAAATACAGTAACTCAAATAAAGTTCAAATCAATACTAATGCTAACAAAAAAATTCAACTCAATAATAGGAATAACGAAAGTGTTGGATAATTATTTTAGTTTTAAATTGGTTTATAATGAAAATGCATAACTTAGTTTATCTTTTTCTTTAGTGCTTAGTTATGTAATTAATATTAGTACTTATTAGCTATACTTATTTTAGCATGACCTATATAATATTTTTATATTATGTTAATTTTTATTATGGCTTATAGATTAGCAATATTTGTTTTATGTAATTTTATTATTATATCTTTGTTATTGAATATTTTAGTATAATGCTATGACTTATCTCATATTATTGTGTTAGTTTCTTGGAAAACACATTATATAGTTGTATTTTACTAGGACTTAAGAAATATTTGAAGCACAAGTTACATATTTTATGCTATGAAGACTTTACCGAAAAAAAACCGAAAATCCGAAAAAAAAACCCGAGAAAATTCGAGATTGAAAAACCCGAGAAAATTCGAGATTGAAAAACCCGACTTTGTTGGTTTGGTTTGTGTATACAGTGGAACCGGGCAAGGCCAGTTTTCGGGCTTCTTTAGCACTTCGAGTGAATTGGCCTCAGCTGTGTCGGCACAGAGTCCGAATTTTAACCCCAAGACGCACCCCTCGAGGAAGTATTTCCGAGGAGTCAATATACCTCGGGGCAGGGCAAGCATCAAAGAACATTATGGGAAAGCGGGAAGTTCCAGAAAGCGTGTGGTTAAAGCTGATAAAGTACACAAAATAGTACGGGCCCATACCGTTCAAATGGCTGTACCAGTCATATCTCTTTACATTAATTACACATGTACCATGTTGGGATTCCCCTTCATATATAAAGGGGACCCTTGTCACTTTGTAAGATATATGATATTCAATACAAAACAAGATCATCCTCTGCTCCCTAACAAAAACATTTTCTTCCATTATCTCATTAAATTATTGCTTCTCATTTATTGTGTTCTTGAGTTATTCTCCATTTATTGCTTATTATTGATCATAAATAGGCCAACCTTAAGGCCTTCAATATTGTTATACTATCGTCGACTGCCTTTAGCCGAGCTCCTCGAGCTCGACCTCGAGGTCTGCCCAACCACCCTCAAGACTGGCCTCTTTGAAGCCTAGTTTGCTTAATCTAGTTCTTTTCGCACTTATTTCATTTTTCTCACTTCATACTCAACATCTATTGCCTAAACAACCGGTATTAAAATAGATCACGTATTTTTAGAACCACATAACCAAATATAATTGTAATTACCATTTTCAAGGTAAACAGTTTGGCGCCCACCGTGGGGATAAAAATAATAATAATCGTTTTAGTGCTAGTTTTCTAGAAACACAAGTTATTCTTCACACTTTTTCTTGTCTAAGAATCTTCAATTTCAGGTCAGAAAATGTCTAATTCAGTCAATGCACGTGAAAATAACGATCCTGAGGAACGCGGACCACAAGAACCCGTGCTCAAATGGGCCAAAGTGCTCACCGCCACAAAAGAGCGAACTCAAAATTGTATACCTAAAAGAACTATCGTGTTCAGAGAGGAAGACGTCGAAACATTATCCCAACCACATAGCGATGCGCTGGTAATTTCTTTCCTCTTAAATAGCGTTAAAATTAAGCATGTGCTCATGGATCCAGGTAGCTTGGCCAATATAATCAGATTGGGGATAGTGGAGCAGCTCAAGCTGCTTGACCAAATCATACCCGATTCTAATGCCCTCAGAGGGTTTAACATGGAGAGTGAAACGACGAACGGGAAGATCGTCCTCCCAGTTGATGTGTCCGGTACAGTTCGAGATACCAGGTTTCATGTCATCGAAGGGGACACGAGATATAACGTCCTGCTGGGAAGGCCATGGATACACAACATTAGGGAAATACCGTCGACTCTCCACCAGATGTTGAAATTCCCAACAGCAGATGACATAAAAATAGTGTATGGGGAGCAACACACTGCAAAAGAAATGTTCGCAGTGCACGACGTGGCGCCTAAGCCCATATATTCTACCTCCGAGGGGTCGGAATATAAGATGGTCCCCAAAGACAACGAGGAAGACTTCATCACTCCTTGAACTTTCGTTGCCCCTGAGGAATCGGACGCAACAAGATCAACGGTCGAAGAGCTGGAATAAACCGTTCTGGTGAAACACCTACCAGATTGAAAGGTATACCTGGGAACAGGACTAACCCCCGAACTCAGGAAAAAACTCATTCAATTTATTATTGACAACATTGATTGCTTTGCTTGGTCTCACTTAGATATGACAGGGATCTTCCCCGAAGTAACCATCCATCGATTGAGCGTCGACCCTAGGTTCAAACCGGTGAAGCGAAAAAGGAGGTCTCAGTCCGAAATAAAGCATGTGTTCGTCAAAGACGAGGTAATAAAACTCCTCAAAATAGGGTCCATCAAGGAAGTAAAGTATCCCGAGTGGTTGGCTAATGTTGTAGTGGTCCCCAATAAAGGGAATAAATTAAGAATGTTTATAGATTATAAGGATTTAAATAAATCATGCCCTAAAGATTCATTCCCACTGCCCAACATCGATCGATTGATTGATGCCACGGCCGGCCACGAGATTCTCACCTTTCTTGACGCCTACTCCAGGTATAATCAGATTCAGATGAACCCCGAGGATAGGGAAAAAACTTCGTTCATTACGAAATATGGCACGTACTACTACAATGTAATGCCCTTCGGACTAAAAACACGGGGGCCACACACCAATGCTTAGTTAATAAAATGTTCGAACATCAAATAGGCATATCTATGGAAGTTTACATTGACGACATGCTAGTTAAGTCCCTGCTCGCAGAGGACCATTTGACCTATTTGCAGGAAACTTTCGACATCCTTAGAAGCTACAACATGAAGCTCAACCCCGAGAAACGCGCCTTCGACGTAGGATGGGGAAAATTTTTAGGCTTCATGGTATCAAATAGGGGGATTGAAATCAACCCCGACAAAATCAAGGCCATCGAAGAAATTACGGTGGTAAACAATGTGAAGGCAGTACAACGATTGACCGGGCGAATAACAGCGTTAGGCCGATTCATCTCGAGGTCATCAGATCGGAGCCATCACTTTTTCTTCCTGCTTAAAAATAAAAACAACTTTAAAAGGACCTCGGAATGCCAACAAGACTTGGAAGGTTTAAAACGGTATCTCTCAAGCCCAACTTTTCTCCACACCCCGAAGGAGGACGAAACAATGTATCTGTATTTGGTAGTGTCCGAGATAGTGGTAAGTGGCGTGTTGGTTCGAGATGAGCAAGGTACGCAATTCCCTGTCTACTATGTGATTCAAACCCTGGGAGATGCTTAAGCCAGGTACCCACACTTAGAAAAATTAGCTCTTGCATTAATAAGTGCATCTCGAAAATTAAAACCTTATTTTCAAAGCCACCATATATGTGTTTTAACAACATATCCTCTTCGGAATATATTGCATAAACCTGAATTGTCAAGCCGGCTAGCCAAATGGGCCATCGAGCTCGGGGGTACGATATTGAATATCAGCCCCGAACGGCTATCAAGTCCCAAATTCTAGCTGACTTCATGGAAGATTTTGTGCCCGCCCTTGTGCTCGAGGTAGAAAAAGAACTTCTGCTAAAAACAGATGCATCATCATGGGTGTGGACTTTATTCACCGACAGTGCCTCAAATATGAGGGGATCCGGGCTCGGCATAGTTCTGAAGCCACCTACAGGTGGCGTGATTAGACAATCTATAAAAACTGCAAAGCTGACTAACAACGAAGCCGATTATAAGGCTATGATTACAGGTCTCGAGCTAGCCAAAGGCCTGGGAACGGAAGGCGTCGAAGCCAAATGTGATTCCCTTCTGCTAGTAAACCAAGCAAATAGGAGTTTCGAGGTTAGAGAAGATAGGATGCAATGGTACCTAGAAAAACTTCAAACCACTTTGCGTCGTTTCAAAGAATGGATTTTGGTCCATGTACCTCGGGAGCAGAACAACGAGGCCGATTCACTCGCAAACCTTGGGTCATCCATCGAGGAATATGGCATACTCCCCGGGGTTGCTGTTCAAATATCCAAATCAGTGATCATAGAAGGCCACGACAAAATCAATTCCACCAGTCTGACATGGGATTGGAGAAACAAATACATCGATTATTTGTTAAGTGGTAAACTGCCCACATATCCAAAAGAATCAAGGGCCCTTCGGACCAGAGCAACCCAATTTTCACTTGACGAGAGTGGAGCTCTATACAGAAAAACCTTCGATGGACACCTGGCAGTATGCTTGGGACCGGGAGACACTGATTACGTGCTCCGAAAAATCCACGAGGGCACCTGCGGAAATCACTTCGGTGCCGATTCCCTAATTCAAAAGGTGATCAGAGCAGGTTACTACTGGGACAGCATGGAAAAGGACATCAAAGAATTCGTCCAAATGCAACAAGTGTCAGAGATTCGCGCCCATGATCCACCAACCCGGTGAACAGCTACATTCGGTCTTATCGCCATGGCCATTCGTGAAATGGGGAATGGACATAGTGGGCCCCCTACCAACATCACCGGGTAAAGCTAGATTTATTCTGTTTATGGCTGACTATTTCTCAAAATGGGTGGAAGCACAGGCCTATGAAAAGATAAGAGAAAAAGAATTCATCGACTTTATATGGGATCACATCATATGCCGATTTAGGATCCCCTCCGAGATAGCATGTGATAACGAGAAGCAGTTCATCGGAAACAAAATAACAAATTTTCTCGAGGATCATAAAATCAAAAGAATACTATCCACGCCCTACCACCCGTGTGAAAACGGCCAAGCTGATTCCACAAACAAGACCATTATTCGGAACTTGAAAAAGAAGTTAGAAAATGCAAAGGGAAAATAGAGAGAAATTCTGCCCGAAGTACTATGGGCATACCGAACTACCTCTAAATCAAGCATCGGAGAGACGCCGTTCTCTTTGGTATACGGGTCCGAGGCATTAATAACGGTCGAGGTCGGGGAGCCGAGTGCCATATTCCAACATTCCACCGAAGACTCAAACAATGAGGCCATGACCACGGCCCTCGAACTATTAGATGAGAAGCGAGAAGCTTCATTGGTCCGAATGGCCGCCCAAAAACAAAAAGTCAAAAGATACCACAACCGAAGAGCAAACCTCCGATATTTCAAAATCGGGGACTTAGTCCTAAGGAAATTCACCCAAATCACTCGAAACCCTAATGAAGGGAAGCTAGGCCCGAGATGGGAAGGACCATATCGCGTCCTCGAAATAATCAGCAAAGGATCCTACAAGTTAGGCACCATGGAAGGCGAGCAACTGCCAAACCATTGGAACATATCAATTCTCAAGCTCTATTATTGCTAAGGTAAAATCCTCCCCATCTTTCCTTCAAACTTTTGCACTAACCAAATGCGCATGTATTCGAGTAAAAGGAAACAAAACATCCCCCATCTCGAAGGCCTTAGGTTTTAAAGCATGCGCTGCGCTCTTTTTTCCTCGCGTCGGATTTTATCCCAAAATGGGTTTTAGCGGCGAGGTTTTAAACGAGGCAAAATCCATATGCTACCTAAGGATAAGTCACCAAGTATCCGAGGTTTCTCTCCGATCAACCTCGAATACTGAGGGGCATCCCCCCAGGAGATCACCAAAATATGCCAAAGAAGGTCCCGACAGGAGAGTGGTATATCGGACCAAACGATCGAATGAACCGTGTCCGTGTAGAATAATCGAACCCTCGATGGAAAAAACATATATACTTGTACCAAGTAATCAGAGAAGTACCTTCTATCATCAAAACATTTCGCACATCAAAGAAG
The DNA here is from genome assembly GCA_005239525.1 of Nicotiana knightiana. Classification (NCBI taxonomy): domain Eukaryota; kingdom Viridiplantae; phylum Streptophyta; class Magnoliopsida; order Solanales; family Solanaceae; genus Nicotiana; species Nicotiana knightiana. The sequence continues at coordinate 232,684 of ML420282.1, forward strand.
TCTGCCATTTTTACAAAATACAGCCCCAGGGCCAAAAATTTAGCAAGCGCACAGGAACTGTCTTCGATAGCCACTCCACCGAGTCACTAAAACTCGAAGCCGTAAGACTTCAGGGCAGGTAAGTCTGAGCTCATAAACCCTCCTCGAGGCGACATCAATTCCAACTCGGGGACTATCCCCGACACTCGGTTCATCAAGTTATAAAACCCGAAATCGTAAGACCTCAGGGCAGGAAAATTCTAACTCATAAGCCCTCTTCAAGGAAACATACAAATTTGTAAGACCTTAAAACATGCATAAACCCCATATAAAAGTCAAGGCTATATATCGAACTTGTAAGACCCAAAAGGCATACCCTCGATATAGACGCCATGGTTATCTCGCTGGGGGACTAAAAGGCCACGGCCAAACACAAATGACCACCGTCATAAGGCTCCACCCAAACTAACGCAACTTGGAGATGTCCGACTGTTTCCATAAAATCACAGGCCTTCATTTACTTTGAAAAACTTCGAAAAGAACCGGCTAAAGGTTGTGCCAACCTAAAGCGTAAGAGCCCAAGTCGCCAACTACATTAAAGGTTGTACCAACCTAAAGCGTAAGATCCCAAGTCGCCAGCTAGTCGTATCGACCTTACCCGTAAGATCCTGAGTCGCTAGCTACGGGTCATACCGACACAAAAGCGCCTCAGGGCCAATCAAAAAACCTGAGGGCTGTTGAGCTCAAGTCGAAACCCGACCCGGAGACTAAGCCCTATACGGTTGACTAAAGCGCCTCAGGGAAAAAAAAGCGTAAGAGCCCGAGTCACTCGCTACATTAGAAGTCATATCAACCTTACGCGTAAGAGCCCGAGTCGCCAGCTACGGGTCATACCGACACAAAGCGCCTCAGGGCCAATATGAAAACCTGAGGTCCGTTGAGCTCGAGTAGAAACCCGACTCGGAGACTAAGCCCGATACGGTTAACTAAAGCGCCTCAGGGCCAAAAAATCATAAGAGCCCGAGTCGCCCGCTACATTAAAAGTCATATCGACCTTACGCGTAAGAGCACGAGTCGCCAGGTACGGGTCATACCGACACAAAGCGCCTCAGGGCCAATCTGAAAACCTGAGGGACATTGAGCTTGATTTGAAACCTGACTCGGAGACTAAGCCCAATATGATTAACTAAAAGCGCCTCATGTCCAAAAAATCGTAAGAGCCCAAATCGCCAACTACGGGTCATACCGACACAAAGCGCCTCAGGGCCAATTTAAAAACCTAAGGGCCGTTGAGCTCGATTCGAAACCCGACTCAGAGACTAAGCCCGATACGGTTAACTAAAGCGCCTCAGGTCCAAAAGAAGCGTAAGAGCCTGAGTCGCCTGCCACATTAAAGGTTGTGCCAACCAAATGAGTAAGAGCCCAAGTCGCCAGCTTAAAAAAGCCTCAGGGCCAAATTATAACCCAAGGGTTATCATCTCTAAGTCCTATTAATTGGACTAATCACTGACAGGCATCAAATCCCACTTCAAGATACCAAAAAATAAACAAGGAATAACGAAAAGCTTTTTTTATATGATAAAAGTTCACGAAGCATATTTACAAAGCCCGAAATTGGAGCCCTTACACAGGGAGAAAGACTAAATGAAACCTAATCTACAGCTAGGACGTGCCTTCAATGGATTCTTCAGAGATTACACTTTCAGCGGCTTGGCCCTCGGCCCCCCGGTCTTTGATGGCCTCTTCCCCCTCGGGGACTTCACCCTCGTCCTCATCATCTTCCAAGCCACTGCTCAAATCATCTTCGGAAGCAAGGAGCGCCTGTGACTTCTTTTGTAGGATCTTCACCCTCTCGATCTCGGCAAACAAATCGAGACCCCCTGCATGTATGTCCTCGAGAGCTTGTCATGCTCTAGAGCTCGGGTAAGCTTAAGCTTGGACTCCTCGGCTGCCTTTCTGGCCTGGGCATTTGCAGCAACAACATCAACCTTATACGAATCTATGGGCGCGCCGACTTCGGACTTAACCAAAGACAGCGCGGTGACCGATTCAGCATAGAGGCCTTTATATTTTCTACTTTTAGCCCTCGCCTCCTGAAGGCAATCCTCAAGCAAGGATAACTTCCCTTGAAGGGTCTCTCTCTCAGAAGTTATCTCACTCACTCGCTCCTCAAACCCAAGGATCTAAGCGTCCCTGGATCTGAATCCTTCCCGCATCTGGGAATCTTTCTCCTTAAGCTGCAAAAATCAGCCCGATAAGTATCAAGTACAGATAGCAGGCGAGAGCAGAAATGAAACATATAGAAAGATATGTTACCTGCTCATCAAGATCACTCAGCTTCCGAGATACCATTCCTAAATGGGCTCGAAGGACCAGTTTTTCTTCCTCCTTTTGGGCAAGAAGAGCCCTTAGCTCGCCCCCCTCCGATAAGAATCTCCTACGCTCCCCTTCATGATGAGTCAGCTCAGATTGGAACTTGGCCATGGACTGGTTGTAAAGCACTTTCGACTGAAAGCACGAGGGAAGTAGGGTCAATGAAATGCTAATCAAGGCTCGAAACAATCAGCGAAGGGAGTATCTGTTTGCAAAGCCTTTCAACCTCCTTGAAAATAGGCATGCCATTAAGATCGGAACTCTCCTCGGCCATGGTGAAGAGCCCCTCAACTATGTTCTTCCCTACGAGAGGCGCCTCCGCATCGGAAGATTCTATGTTACGGGCGTCTTGTACCTCCCTCGAAAAAAATGTCAAAACCGGCGGAGAATCTCCTACATCCATAACCCCGAATAGATCAATCAGGGCCTTCGGCTCGCATCTGAGCTCCCGCAGCTCATCCGCCAAATGTCCTTTAGTTCAAGAAGCATCTGAGGTAGCAATCGGTTCGGGGACATCGTCTAACCTACCCTCGAAGGCCCTTCAAGCCCAGGAAGGATGACATCGTCGACCTCCGAGTTAGAAGCCCTCGGCTCTTCGATGATCAAATCAGCAAAGGCAGGAGCGGTTACATTTCCAACTCCTCGAGCAACATCGAGGAATCATCTTTCTTCTTTGAAGCCACAGAATCAAGTTTTAACTTCTGCACTGAAGCCTTCGATAGCCCCCGAGGTTCAATCGACGACTCCCTTTTCCTCTTTTATACTCATTCAATTCTTGGATATTTGTTTCCCCGGGTGATGCTTCCCTCATCAAAGAGGCCTCTCCTAGGCCTCCATAAACACACAAAAAAAAAAGCAGGTCAGAGTATACTCAAAAGACATCCTCCTTTAAAAAGGAACTCAGGTATCACGAGAGAATAAGCCTCATCATGGTCTTTAGCTTCCCATCGGCCCCTAGGCAGATCGCTCCGTACACGCTCAGCGTACGGGCAGGCTGAATCAAGCCGGCGAACCCAGCCTGGGAGATCCTTAATCACGTCAGGATACCACATAACATCTGAATAATTGAAGGGAGCTAGTTTAAGGGAAAGTTGACACGAAAGAAGCATAAAAGTATTAACTTACGATTCATACTCCATTCCTCAGTGAACGACATCCTTTCAGATGAGATCAAATCTGAAGTCCTAACCCGAAAAAAGTGGCTCGGACACCCTCTGTCCTTTCCGTCTGCTATACAAGAAAATAAAGCCTTCAAGGCCCGGCGATGAAGTTTGATTATACCACCTCGGTAGAAACGGGGACTGTACAATCTAATCAAATACTCAAGGGTGAAAGGAATCCCCTTGACCATATTGGCAAAATGCCTGCTCATGTAAATAATACGCCAGAATGATGGGTCAATCTAGCTGAGCGTCACTTGATATCTCTCACAGAAATCGAGAACTACGGGGTCGATCAATGGCGAAGGTGCCCCTACCGGGCCTAGGGTGAATGGATAAGTATATAAACTGAGGAAACCAGTTTTACGGAAGGTTATGGTTTCCTCCCGAGAAGAAATCTCCACTTGAACCGCATCTCCCCAGCAACATTCGACTTTCATCTCCTCGGCATCTGTTATTACGCTAATATACTGAGATACGAGCTCACACCGCCCTAGCTTCGACGAAGGTTTGTCGACCTTGAAATCGGTGGAAATCTCGCAGGAACCAGGGATGCACTCCTCGAGATTTAGGGGCATCATTACCTCACCCTTAGAAGAACGTAAATATGAAGAGGCTTTATCTTCTCGTAGAATAACTATGGAGGCCTCCGTCATTTCTAGTAAAAGATTTTGAAGAAAACTAGGAAGAATTGGTCAGAAAAGGGATGCAGAAAAGAAGAAATGAGGGCTCTCTTTTTAAAGATAGAAGAAGTAATGAAGAATGAGAGATAATAGGGAGAGTATTTATAGGGCCCAACCACGCACGTTGGTAAAGGCCAAAGAGCAGCCAACCGCCACAATAAATTCGAATCTTTTTCAAAAACTGTGTGAATGTAAAGCATTTCCTCATATCGCATCAGCCACCAACGTGGCATGTTTAACGGAGCACTAAAGGCGTTGAAAGGTTAGCAAATTCAAATCATTTCTTGTCTTTTCACTCGAATAAACGCGGGGACTATCTGTATACAGTGAAACCGGGCAAGGCCGGTTTTCGGGCTTCTTTAGCACTCCGAGTGAATTAGCCTCGACTATGTCAGCACAAAGTCCGAATTTTAACCCCGAGACGCACCCCTCGAGGAAGTATTCCAAGGATTCAATATACCTCGGGGCAGAGCAAGCATCGAAGAACGTTATGGGAAAGCGGGAAGTTCCAGAAAGCGTGTGGTTAAAGCTGACAAAGTACACAAAATAGTACGGGCTCGTACCGTGGCATCAAATGGTTGTACCAGTCATATCTCCTTGCATTAATTACACATGTACCATGTTGGGATTCCCCCTCATATATGATATTCAATACAAAACAACAACATCTTATGCTCCCTAACAAAAACACTCTCTTCAATTATCTCATTAAATTATTGCTTCTCATTTATTGTATTCTTGAGTTATTCTCCATTTATTGCTTATTATTGATCATAAATAGTCCAACCTTAAGGCCTTAAATATTGTTATACTACCGTCAACTGCCCTTAGCTGAGCTCCTCGAGCTCGACCTCGAGGTCTGCCTGACCACCCTCGAGACTGGCCTCTTTGAAGCCTGGTTTTCTTAATCTAGTTCTTTTCGCACTTATTTCATTTTTCTCACTTCATACTCAGCATCCATTGCCTAAACAACTGGTATTAAAATAGATCACGTATTTTTAGAACCACATAATCAAATATAATTGTAATTATCATTTTCAAGGTAAACAGTTTGAGGTATAAATTTAAAAATCCGACACCATTGTTTTGGTTTGATAATTGAAAAATCCGAACCAACCCGACATATGTACACCCCTACTTGGAAGACTCAATGTAGTGTTGCTTATCTGTTCGCAGGCATTGAAGTCACATTTTTACATCTTTATCAATATTCCTCTGTTTCAGACAATATTGTAGTTATTTCAGGCCTTGTATTTATCACTCTCTAGAGCTCATGTATTTAGTGACATTAGTCTTGGGATGTTGTTTAGACAGTTGTAATGGTTTTGGACTTATTATGTAATTTTGGAAATTTTACTCTTTATTTATGATATTATGCCGTTAAATATTTAGTCTTGTACGACCCGATCGGTCATTTTAGTTTTTATAGCCCCGTTTCCCTAAATAAGAATCCCTCATATGTGCTTTTACTATTTTATGACTTGCGGGAATGGTTAGTTTGGGATTTGGAAAGGTTCGATTGAAATCTGGACACTTGGTTCCATGGTTTGGCTTTAGAAGGCTAAGTTTGTCTTCGGTCAATGTTTTGAGTAAACGACCTCGGAATCAGTATCTGACGGTTCTAATAGGTTCGTACGTACTTGGGCGTATGTTCGTATCGGGTTTTGAATAATCCGGGAGCGTTTCAGCGCCTAATAGTGAAAGTTGGCTCTTTGAAGGTTTTAAAGTTCTTTAAATTTTATTTGGAGTGGGTTTTGGTGTTATCGGGGTTCAATTGGAATTCTGAGATCGAGAATAGTTTCGTAGGTGATTTAAGACTTGCATGCAATATTTGGTGTCATTCCGAATAGTCTAAGTATGATTCGGTGCGTTCAGAGCGATTTGGAAACTTGAAGTTCATATCTTGGTTCAATTTGTCTTTGGGGTGTGATTCTTGGCTCTGTTGTTATTTTACGCGCTTCGAGAGTTCGAGCAGGTCCGTATTAGGTTTTTAGACTTGTTGGTGTGGTTGTATCGGGTCCCAAGGGGCTTGGGTGTATTTCGGATCGCTCTGAGCTAACTTGAGGAAACCAGATTTTTGAGTTCTGGTTTCCTCCTTCTTCGTGAACGCGGGAGGGCCATCGCGTTCACGAAGAAGGATTTGGTCATTGGGGAAAATTGCCATTCGCGTTCGAGAAAGCCCGCTCGCGTTCGCGTAGAAGGAAGTGACCTGGGGGAGGGTCAGTGCCATTACACTTCGTGTTCGCGAAGGTGTCCACGCGTTCGCGAAGGGGAAGGGCTGGTAAGCCTTCGCATTCATGGGGACCTTGTCGCATTCGCGTAGGCCAATATTTCATGGGCCTGGGTTGTTGCCTTCGTGAACGCGAGGCCTTTTTCGCGTTCGCGATGAATAAGGCAGCTGGGAAGAATGTTTTAAATCGGGATTTAGTCATTCAACCTAACTATTGAGGATAAGTAATTTCTACTAATGTGAGTTTAATACACAGATTATGGGTAGATTTTAACATGTAAATTTGTGAAAATCATGGGTTTAGATGAAAAACCTAGATTTTGATAAAAATGAGATTTAACCATGAAAATGTTTAAGGAATTCAGTGAAAATTATACATTTGAGTTCGTGAGGTTATGAGTAACAATTTTCTTCAAAAAATTTCGGAATCCGGGCACGTGGGCTCGGGGTGAATTTTAGGAATTCTTCACTTGGGGTTAGGTAATCACCTTAACAGTTGGGATATGAACTTTTGAGCATGTATTGATTTATTTATATACCATTTGACTAGTTTTTGAATTGTTCGGCACCGAGTTGAGGCTTTAGAGTGAATTTGAGGCTGGGAAGTAAGCTTTGAGGCGAGGTAAGTATCTTGTCTAACCTTGTAAGAGGGAATTTACCCCATAGGTAATTCAAATTAATATTTGTGTCTAATTGTGGGGACTACATATGCACGAGGTGATGAGAGTCCGTGCGTAGCTACTATTTATGTTTATGTCCGTATAGTTTAGGACCCAAATCATGAACTACTTGTAATATTTGCACCTACTTGTTAAAATGCCTAAATTATATTAAAAGCTTGTTGGAAGAACTGTAAGGTTGACCGAAAATGAAAATTTTACTGTATTGTGAATTGGCTTATTATAACATGAAAGTTAAATGCTTATAAAGCATCCTCCCTTCTTGTGGATCAGGCCGAATACCTCGGCAGTGGAATAGATGCATCTATGGATCGTGTCGCACGTCCCTAGCCAGTGTACACATTATTCTGGATTGGACCGTACGACCTCGGCATAATTTGTTCTTAATAATGCTCGGAGTAACTGTGTTTGATATTAAATTGTAGTTGCGAGGTTACAAGTATAAATGACAGGAATTTATTTGGAGTTTATTAACTTGTGAAAGAATTTAATTGTCCCTGCCTGTTAGTGAGTTATTGTTGTTATTTATATAGTTCCTTCTATTTTAGCGTTTCTGTATTAAATTATTAGCCCATAGTAAGTGTTGAAGTCGGCCCCTCGTAACTACTTCTTCGAGGTTAGACTTGATACTTACTAGGTACATGTTGTTTATGTACTCACTCCACACTTCTGCACTAACACTACAAGATCTGAGGCAGGTGCATCTAGCGATCACACCGGCGCGCACCCACGTTACCCGGATGTCTAGTGGTGAGTTGCATTTCCTGAGCCGCTCCGCAGCATCCTAGAGTCTGTCCTTACTTTCATTTCTGTCTATTTTGATTTCAGATAGTAGCTAGAGTTTTGTATAATCTATTAGTGCTCATACACTTGTGACACCAAGTCTTGGCACACGCATTAGTAGACTTGTGGTTTTGGTTATTTTATGGTTATGACTGCATTTAGTTGTTTTCATTTTTATTTGTTTTAAGCTTGTTGTCTCCCAACCCTTTAAATCAAGGAAGTTTAATTACTTAAAAAATTATTAAAAAGGAGAAACAATTGATCAGTTCACTGTTGGCTTGCCTAGTGGCGGTGCTGGACGCCATCACGACCTATAATGGAATTGGGACGTGACAAGTCTTGTCTCTTTAAGTAGTGTTAAGGTTTGCCTAGCAAGTGGAGTTAGGCAGTATCACGACCTCTTGGCTGGGATTTTAGGATGTGACATTTAGGTATTTTCTTGAAATATATTACAATAAATTTTAAGCAACAATCAAAACAAATATTGTATTTAAGTTGATAATACAATATAATACATTGAGAAACAATCACCCAAACAAATTGTTAGAATGAAAGTTGCTATGACACCGGAATAGAATTGGATATGCGAGGGTTGGTTGGTTACTCAAGTGACCCGATTCAAGATTTGTGTGACGAACCTAGTTACAAACTAATGCCAAAATCGTGAGAAATTCTAAGTAGACACCATAACACATGCCCCTTTTTATTTTATTTTTGGACAGAGCACAAAACTAAGAGTGCAGAGAGTTACAATGAGAAGTAAACTTATTGTGGAAGTGGGATATCAGCAAGATCCTCTCTATAAGGAACACGATCTACCATTTCCATATTGTTTGTTCCATCTTCCATATAGCGTGGAGCATTTGGATTGTCCTTGATTGGGTCAATGTAGGTGACAACAGTGTCTTTTCGAAACATAAGGTAAATCACTGCTAGAATATAGATAGCCATCAACGGAAATACTACGATCCCAATGAACACATTTCCAACTTTAGGCAAATTGTTGTGTATTAGCCAATCTACAAAAGCTGTGGTGAGGTAGTAGATATTGATGCCGATGATCCCTAGCCCAAGTATCCACGAGATCACGATAATCTAAATAATCAAAGAAAACGAAACATTAGTATTCGAGAACCTATCTAGCCAAGCTTCCAGAATCTGTTTATTTTGAAAAAAACGATTGTGATAATAAGGATCATGGCTTACGTAAATTGAGTTCTTGTGTGGTCCTAACTTGGTGGAACTGCTACTGAATTTGAGCAGTGGAATGAGAGCAAATGGAAGTTCAAAAGAAAGTATCATCTGAAAAATAGCCAAAAAAAGGTTATATTTCCGTTCAAAAATGTAAAAAAGATCTAAAGAAAATAAAAAAGCAGTAATATTAACCGAAGCAATAATGATTAGCCTGCCAGCTCCCGATGATCCTCCAATAATTGAAACAACAAGACTTGGAGTAATAGCAATAAGCCTAGTAACCAAGTTCCTTAACCATGTCTTCATCTTAAGATCCAAGAATCCCTAATTAATTCACACAAAAATTTATGATAATTAGACATTATTTACAAGTAGTGTAAAGACATCTAAAAAGAAGTTCAATATACATATATAGAAAAATGTGGACACTTACTTGCATGATAAATTGGCCAGCATAGGTACCAGTAATGGTAGAGCTTTGTCCCGAGGCTAATAATGCAATAGCATAAACAGTAGAACTTGATTTTCCGAGTACATTCTGCGAATTAAAATTAACGTAGTAATAACTAGTAGTTAGTTAATTATTGTTAAATAAGTAATCATTTTCGAGAAAGAAAAAAGAAATATTCCAGGACAGGATAGTTGTAAACCTTGAGAAGAAAAGAAGCAGAGTTCAAAGTGATATCACTGCAACTATCTTTATTCTCTTGAGAGAGATTGTCAGCTCCGCAAACAGTACCAGAAACAGAAATAACTGCCACATTGATTAGGAAGGCTACAAACAGTGCAAATCCACTCTCTATCAAGAAATATTTACATGCATCCTGCAAAATTCAACTTCATTTTTCAGTTCCTCTAATTGGCATATATATAGTGGCGAAGCCAGAAATTTATTAAAGGGTGTTCAAACTTGAAATAAATGGAAAAATTCTCCGATATGTTATATACATTTAAAATCTAATACTTTACCTATATACACAGTGTAATTTTCCGACGAAGGCTGGTCAGTTCATTACCAGTAGCTTCGCCCATGTATATATGTAGTGTTTATAGCATAATTAAAGGAACGTACAAGTGCTATATATATATGTATATTCGAACTTACATTAATGCCACGAACAGAGTGTGGTATTTTTCTAGAGAGCACAAGCGCTGAGTGAAGAAAGAGGTTGTGCCTGTAAACATATATATATATTTGAAGTTTTGAAGAGAGACGAGAATTAATGAGTATGTGTGACAAGTAGTTTGAAACTTACGGCATGACGAGAGCACCCAACAAGGCAATAGCATCAGCGGTGGCGCCATTGCCATTAAGTTTAGGAATGAACATTCCTTTGACTACTTCCTTAGCAGGAGGTTTCACATAACTCATTTCCCCGAAGAAGCATGCTGCCATCACGAACACTAGCACTGCTATTAGCAATTCTAGCTTTCTCACCTGCTCCAGTGGCGGATTCAGAATTTTCATCGAGGGGTGTCAAAACATAAATAATTAGATATATTGAAAAGTCGGGGGGTCAACGTATAGAAAATATACATAAAATTAAAAAAAAAATTATCTAGCAAAATAGTGTAATATTCCGACAAAGGGGTATCGCTTGACACTCCTTGCTTCAATGTGGCTCCGCCACTGCCTGCCCCCACATTAAATGCTTGTGTCTCTCGTTATTTTGTACTTTCTTTTATTATAGTGTATTGCTCATCTCTGTCGTGGACGTAAGTCAATCGGCCGAACCACATTAAATGCTTGTGTCTCTTTTGGTAGATTTCTTATTTGTTGTCTGATTTATCGTTATTCAAGATTTGTTTTACTATCTTTTCCATGACACCTGCATTTTTCGATCCTAACATTATTAACCCGCCCAAACTTGGGCAGATCATTAGGTAAGTCATGTTTTCTTGAGCTGATTTAATTTGCCTCCCCTTACTTACAAATACAAGTATAATAAGATTAAGATAGGATAGTTATGGCCATCAATCAGCTACTTTAATTTAAATTTCATTTTCAACTAAAAAGTTTGGAAGATACTAAACTCTAGGCTTCTTTAATATCATTTTCAAATGCGAGAGGAATATTTTAACAAATTCAAAGTTAAACCATAAGATTCTCAATCATAAAGACAAACTATAACTAGTGGGATTGCGTACGCAATCTGTGGTTTTATTTATAAATATTTGTATAATAAAATTAACAAGTTTGATTGAACATATAACTACAACATTTAATTTGCCTAGAATTAGAGTTTTAGAGAAAACATCTAACTTTTAGTGGGAATATTCATGTGAATTATTAACAATAGTGGAGTGGTTGAGGTAATTAAGTTAATTATTCAGATTAGTCTCAAGAGTTGAAGTTATTCACATAGTTAAAGTCTGGATAATATTTGTTTAAAATAATGAGTTTGAAAGTAAAATTGATGGACATAAAATTTACTTGAAAATAATATTAAAATTTTATCAAGTGAAAACTATAATTTTACTTGAAAACTCCTCAAAACAAATGTTTCTAAATACATATTATAACAGCCAAAATTGTAAAGCAAATATTGTACAATTGCCTAATTAATTTGTGAAGTACATGATAGTGGACCCTAACACATCCTGAATCCTCAGATTAAGTTATGTACTATAAAACAAAAATTTTCTCAAAGTAAATTAAAAGTTAAAACATTTCCATTCTTTTCTTCAAATAATGCATGTCCAAATGCGTAACGAATTTATGTACATTATAGTGGACCCTACGACATCCCTAAATCCATAACGATTTAGTTATGTATCAAACAAAAATTTTCTATATGTAAAATAAAAGTTAAAACTTTTCTTCTAATTAATCTTTTTGTGGTTGTTTGAGGGTGATAGGAAAAGAAAAAAAAAACATGAAGGGGTCCAAAAGCAATTAACCAAACTTACCCCATATCTCTGCAGGCCAATGAAGATGAGAGTACTCACACCAGTGCAAAGAACTCCAACCCAAACAGGAATATTGAACAATATATTAAGAGCAAAAGCTGTCCCAATCACTGCCGGAAGGAAGACATAAATCATTTAATTAAAAAAAATTAATATTTGATAGATAAAGAATTAGTTAGATAAAGTGACAACGACCTTATACTTTCAAGTTATTTCTATAAAATATGGAAGTATATATGTATGTCACGTTCATGCATGTATATTCAAAACTCTAATACAGAACATCATAAGCTGAGGTGGACCCAGAATTTTTACGCGACGAGGCACATTATTCTGCTTAACCAGTGCCCCTAAATATTTTTAGTGTTCAGGATGCCAACTGTTTTAAATTAACCATTTCCAAAATATTTAAGTATATATAGAGAATTTTGGCCGAAGTTGACGGGGTCCGATGACCCTCACCAATACACATGAGTCCGCCTCCGATCATCAGTAAACTAAAGTTATATTATATATCTAGCTAAAAGATTCCATGACTTGTATTATACAGAAAATTATTGACTTGATAAGATTATTTGAATATCTGCCCATTTTTCTTTTTAAAGAAAAGGTATCTTTAATGTCGATCTTGCCTTCAGGAATATCTGCAGCTATGACAGCAACCTCAGCAAGAATCCACAGACAGTACTTAACAAATACTGGGTATTCAGCCCTGCATAATTCTGATAAATGTTTGCCTGGAAAATTAAACAAAAAAATGGGAGGAAAGAGTTAAATTTTCATAGGAAATTAAATATGCAATAACAAAATGTGAATATAATGTATTCATGTTTAAACTAACTTACCAGTGCTTACTCCAAGATTAGCAGCAAGTGATTGAATAATAAGAGCAAATATCAATCCAATGAGAATCACCCAAAGAAGCTGAGAATTGTAAGGAACAAGTAAGATATATATATATACATGGTTTGCTCCTGCTATCCATGCCAAAGTTTATCATTTTTAAATACCTCATATCCATGGTTTGCTCCTGCTTGCAAATCAGTTTCCACTGTACCATTAATTTGCAACAATATTAGTTTTAAATAGTTGAAGTGTTGTTACTTTTTTATGTGAGCTAAAAAAACTTCCAGGCACGTAAAGAAAGATAAGTCATGACTTACAGTTCCCTGGATCAAGATATGCCAAAGAAACAAGGAAACCAGGTCCTACGTATGCAAAGAAGTTTTTCCAGCCATGTTTCTACATAATTTTCATGAGAAATTTTCAAGGTTTTAATTTTGGGAAATGTGTAAGAAAAAAAAGTAAAAATGAATTAATGAAGGGAAAATTAAACCTGGGGCTCGTGATTATCATTATTGGAACAAGATATTGGACTCTCAGCTACTGCTACAATTCTCTTGCTTCCTCCATTCACTTGGTTTTGCTGGTTATTCTCCATTCCTTTTTCTTTTTCACACACTTTGACTCCTATGAATTCTGTCTTTACTTAGATGTATGCAATTCTCGTTATTTATAGTTTTAACACATTGTTGTTCTGATGTCAGGTAATCGAGAAGGCAAGGAAAGGTGTTTGGGATTGGACATCCGGAAAAAAATATGATAAACACTTACTCCCACTCGATATTTACATCAAACAAAATAATTTAATTAACCTTAACGCTTAATAACTAATTAAAATTAAAACATATATATCATTTAACCATTAATTAAGTGATATATTTATTATATAATATTTCTCGCATTTATTGATTTAATATAAATATTCATTTCCGAGTAAATCTTTACCAAAATGAGACTGAAAAATTGATAGAGTAAAATTACAAGAACATAATGCCGGGCCAGATATATAATACTAAGGTGAGTCATGGAGCATGCCATAGGTAAGAGAGAGGTCTCTTTCATGCCTTGATTAGGAAAAGCTATGGGTAATTTTTTTTATTTTATTTTATGTATATTAAATTTAATTATTACTAGTAGTAGTGTGCTAGTATCATTTTGATAGATGGTTTTAATTTGACCAGATGTTATTTTTATTAAAATTGCTCGATCCGGCCAATAGTTATCAACTGATTAGGTGTTGTATCGGTTGATGAGTCTCCAATGGTATAGGGCATCTCTTGTATTTTATTATTTTCCTTTCATTCTGATATTAATTAGTTTTTCATCAACATGGCTAATTTGAAATATTTAATTGGTGCAAGCCTAAATCCTGAATTATTTGCTAAGTGGACAAACTGAAGATTTGTAAGGCTTAAATAATGGCGACTAATTATATTGATCACCTATCCATTCAAAAAATAAAGAGAAATTAAAAGAAACTAGAATATAGTTTGTCAACCAAAAGTTTACTTATCAGAAGTGGCCCAATGACGATTTTGAGACTACTTATAGTATATAGTCAACTTTTGATTTCGGATCAGTACTTAATTATCTTAGTCATCTTAATTTATAAATAATACAGAATAGATTTGAAGTCGGGAGGAGACAAAATGGTAAAAATTTACTCGCACCATATGTTTTCAAGGGTTGTTCGAATTTTCTAATCATGTTTGGTTTTCCTATTTCTTGAAGGAAATGACAATATATTTACCATTAGGGGTGTACAAACGGAATCGGAAAACCGCACCAAACCGAAAAACCAAACCAAACCGATTTAAAAACCCGACTAGGTTTGGTATTGAGTAAAAAAATCCGAACCAAACCGACAAATAAATATATAATTTTTATATATATTTTTAAGACTTTATATTGAATTTTCTTTAAAAAATATTGAAATATTTGAGATCCTCTCGTGTGTTAACCTAGAAAGCATACATTAACGAAAATTATTGTCATACGACTAAGAAAATAACTATCATGTATTACTAAAAAAATTCTCCTATTAGAATATTTTAATAGATCATATGTTTGTCAATTTTTTCAATATTTACTACACATATATTAACGTATCAAAATTTTATCTATAACTTTAACAAAGTAAGATTGGAACTATATTCATATAACAAAAAAAAAACGACAAAACCAAACCAATCCAAACCGATATAATTGGTTTGGTTTGGTTTTGATAAAAATCGAACTAACCCGGTCCATGTACACCCCTATTTACCATAATTGAATTTTTCTTTTTGTAGACATAAATTATAATTCCTCCATGTTTGGCTAGTCCTTTTTCTTGTAGGTAAAGGTTTGGGCTTCTATAAATTGAAGATCCTTCCTTCTCATTCTGTAACATCCACAATGTAGCCATATGGGGTTTGAGAGTAGTGTTTAGGGGGAGAACTTTACAGGACAAATGTTAGTCTGTCACTTGTGTTTGCCTCTTCATGAGATTGTTCTCTCGTTATTTTGTACTCTCTTTTATTATAGTGGATTGCTCATCTCCGCCATGGACGTAGGTCAATTGACCAAACCACGTTAAATGTTTGTGTCTCGTTTGGTAGATTTTTCTTTTGTTGTTAGATTTATCGTCGTTCAAGGTTTGCTTTGTTAGCTTCAACATGACACCTGATTTTTTCGGTCCTAACATATGTTTACACCTAGCCAATAAATAATTGATACTTTTGACTTTATTTAACTCAACCATTATTACTTAATCATAGTTAATTTCCAATTATTTTACGCATAATCCTAAAAACAATATAAGAATATACTTAATAAAAACTTCCATCTATTGCCTTTCGCTTTAATAAAAAAAATTTGAAAAAACAAAAAACACTGTCGTGAGGGACAAATGTGAAGTCTAAAACAGTAATGCAAATATTCTCTCCTTCTTTGTTCGTATGAAAGAAATAGTTTTTACTTTTATAAGAGTGCACCATCATAACATTAATCAAATATTTTTTTGGATGTATATTAACTAGTATTTATGAACGTGCTTTGCACGTTAATCATGGCACATGATAATTTAAATATTTATTTTTATGAAGGAACAATAAAATTTAATTAATAAAAAAAATTTTATGTATAATAATACAATAATCATCTAAATGTTGAAAAAAAATATTATTACATTAGCCTAATACATGAATTTAAAATAAAAGGACATCATAAAAACTTACACAAATGATCAATATTTTCATTTTAGTTAGATAATTATGTATTATAATTTAAAAGTATTTAATGTGATGGTATCTTAAAGAACACTTCTTTGTGGACAATATTTTTCTTGTATGTTTCCTCCTAATGCTTTGGTTGCGCTGCCTTAACCAGAACCATTATTGTCGATCTAGATATCCCTCTTGAAAGTGCAGCATACAGTTGTTCGTGCAAGAAAACATATTGCAGTAAATACAGTCCAATATTTAGGATGTTTGTCCTTGTGCTTTATTTATTATATTTACAAAATATAAACATACTAAAAATTATTTTCACACAAATTTAAAAGGATATTTCTTAGTTTCAGAAGACGAAAGTTGAATTTAGGGATAAGAATATACTTAGAAGCACATCGACCAGTATAATAATTTTTGCATGTGTGATGTTATTCTCAAAACTTCTATATACCATATGCGTGCTATTACATAAGTTATTCAGCGTATTTAAGTTTTTTAGTAGCATGTCGGGCATATTAATGTATTGCCAATACGGAGGATTCTGATGAAATTAATTTTATTAAACTTTCCTATATATTTTTAATAAGAATTTAATAGACAAATTTTATTAATTTTAAAATCTTAAATTTAAAAATCAGCATAGAAGGTATTGTAGTCCAAAAAATAAGTTGTTGCAGTTGTGTCTTTTCTATATGAGTTCTTTTGTTTAATATTTTAGGGCTATTTTAGTATATTAATATTATATTTATGCTTTTATAATAATACAAGCTCTCTTTTTTTCTAAATGTATTCGGATTGTCTGATATAATATTTTCTCAAAAAATTAGTAATAGGATATTATAATATGTTTTAAAATTAAATTAGTAATAGGAATTTCTAAGAAGTATATCTTAAAAGTAATAGGATTACATGACTAAAAATATTTACTTGTTCAATTTTATATGAATTAGACAACCAAAAAGTAATTATACTAATAGGATTCCTAAAGGTAATCATGTAGGATTACTAACGCGTAGTATTATGTTCTAAAATTAAAAGGATTAATAAGCTAATATCTAGAATACCTGTTATGTCTTTTTATTATGAATTATTATGTTTAATATTATAAAATTATTTTTACAAATTGACATTTTATTTGTATTTTTATAATAATATAGATAGATAGATATAGATTAAGAAGTACAATTATTATTGATTTTTTCAAGGCCTTGTAAAACCTTGCATATTATCTCACAATTTTCAGTTGTTCCTCATCTTTCTTCCTTTATATAAGAAACCTCTTAGCTTCCCCTTCTTCCCAATATATTACCGAGCAACTAGATCATTCAACTCTTGATTTAACATCAAGCCTAGCCATAAAAAAAAGACACATAATTGTTCACTGTTAAAGGCATTCAACAAGACAGTGATTTCATATTTTCAGAATCACCCTTTTGATTTTCAATGGAGAAATAAAAAAAATGAAACACCCAGTGCGGATAAGTTTTTACCGAGATAAAATAGTTATCTCAGTTCATTTAATTTGAGATTCAACTCTGTAAAAGAATTTTTCTTTCCCTAATTATCTTTTCTTTTTTTTTTGAACGAGTGTAAGAACTTTCACCGTTGATCTACCTTGAGCAGACAGCGGTAGCACAGACTTAGCTAGCGTTTGACAATAAATTCCTAAATTTGTTTTGAAAATTCTAATATGGATGAAGTTTGGTCTGAATATGAAAATGTGTTTGGACACAAGTTTTCAAAACATATTTCACTTTTTTGGGGAAAAAACATGAAACATGACTTATACTCACAAGTTCTATAAACTATCAAATACCTAACAATACATTTATCAATAACATTCATTATATTATCGCAAATCATAGTCCTGAACATAAATAAATTTGGTACAAAATTATTATTTTTATAATGAACTACATAATACACTATCAGATGACTCAAAAATCGAAGCAACATTGTTACAAACTAATAAATTATGGGTTCTTTTATAAATACAAACGTTTGGGGCTATTTTACAAAAATATAATAGTGATATTTTGGGCCAAGACCAAATTGAAAGTTTCTATTTATTATTCAATTAAATGCGAACTTTAATTTGAATTTTATAATATCACAACCTATATCTTTCGTGCAATTTGGTTAAAACATAGTAAATCAAGTATTTCTATTCACAACAACAGTTCGTCTATCCCATCTCCTTATTCGTCTTATTCTATTCACAAGAAAAAAGATGACAAAGATATTAATGTAAACACTTTAAACAAACAAATTATTTTTTGTGTCGAGCACTTTTTGAGTTATAATTCTCGTTTTTTGAAACAGGGTTAAGAAAGTTACTTCTTTTAATTTCTGAGTAAGAATGAAAAGAAAAATAGATTAGAAATAACATATTAATTAAAATTTGAAACCTTAAATGATAGTACCATACTATATTTTACTCTGAGCGATTATTAAAACATAGAGCGAATTATTAAATGGAATTTTATGTGAAACGGAAAAGAAAAAAAAAATTATCCTTGAGGACTAAATAATGAAAACTAGAAGAACAAAAGAGAAGTCCAATTATTAAATTTAGAACAAAAGAGTCAGACCTAATCCTCACGATAAAGGCAATGCATTCTTCTACCTCTACCTCGATCGTGACTGCTAGTTTTGCCGTTAGTTTACCTCATTCCTGACGTTTTTCATTCTATGATTGATTACCTTATTTTATTTCGGTACAATGTAAATAACAAATCAAAACCAGGGTGACGAAAATGCTTATTTAAATTACTAGACACATATGCTCGTGGAAAGAACAGTCCCAACACGTGACTGATTGTATTCTGCGTATGTTTGCCTCAAGAAAAAAAAATTAAGATTAATGTACCGGCGTTACTTTTGCAAATTATAGTATTATTGGATGACCTTGGAGAAAGATTGCTTCGGTTTCGTCCGGAAGTGGCATAAGTGTCAAATACATGGCGACTTAATCCATGCGCCACCTTCAGAACTGCATCCCATGTCAGCACCCTGGCCATTTGTTGCTTGGGGAATGGATGTCATTGGGCCAATCGAGCCAAGGGCCTCAAACGGGCACATATTCATCTTGGTCGCTATTGACTATTTCACGAAATGGGTCGAGGCCGTCACGTTCAAAGCTGTCACTAAGAAAGTGGTAGTGGATTTCGTGCACACCAATATCATCTGTCGTTTTGGTATCCCAAAAACTATCATCACCGACAACGCCGCAAATCTAAACAGTAACTTGATGAGGGAGGTGTGTGAACAGTTCCAGATAAACCACCGCAACTCGACCCCTTACCGACCCAAAGCGAATGGTGCAGTTGAAGCAGCAAACAAGAACATCAAGAAAATTCTCAGGAAAATGATTCAAACATCTAGACAATGGCACGAAAAGTTGCCTTTTGCATTATTAGGATACCGCACGACCGTGCGTACGTCGGTGGGAGCTACCCCTTACCTATTGGTTTATGGCACAGAAGTCGTGATACCCGCCGAAGTTGAAGTTCCTTCCCTTCGAGTTATTGTCGAAACAGAAATTGAAGACAATGAGTGGGTCAAAACCCGACTAGAGCAATTAGCTCTGATCGATGAAAAAAGAATGGCTGCAGTATGCCATGGACAATTATACCAACAAAGAATGGCCCGCGCTTACAACAAGAAAGTGCGACCTAGGA